>JAVQJF010075490.1:0-41779 GCA_036023855.1 Gadopsis marmoratus
GTATATATTGTACATTCTGTATATATGTATATAAATATATATATGTATATTTATATGTATATACTATTTATATATTGTTTATATATTTTTATTTTTATCTCGTGGGATTGCGTTAAACGGAATTTCGATCTCCCGGTCTGTACCTCACACACAGATGATTGACAATAAAAGTTGACTTTGACTTTGAAAAATCTTTCATGTTTAAATTTAGCCCATGACCATTGGTATTTGTGCATGAATAATTAGTATAGAGCATGAATAATATTAATAATATTAAAATTGAATAGTACCTTCAACAAGTGGACTCTGGCCTTAAACACTGAAGCTACAGCAGACCTTATTTGTGGTCAGGTTGGTCTGTAAATCATGCTGTTGCTAATCTGGCATTTGACCATTACTGAACCAATAATCCAACATTTATCTAGGATTTAGCAAGAGTGCTGATCAATAATTCATTTTGGCTTTGCCATCATAACTATATAAATAATAGACGGACCTGGTGGTCATTGCTGCTAGATTAGCCCTCTCCCATTAGCGGTGCCAGAGTGAAGTAGCAGCCTGTCATTTAAGTGGCTGAGCAGTCGGGGTAGTCCGCTGCCAGCTCATCAAAGCACGGAAAAGGGCAGAGAACATCGCCGCCTCTGCCAGCCACCTCTGCCAGCGCAGGTAACCACATGTTTAGCATATAAGACACTTCTGGTGCATCTGAGCTCACAACAGACGCTCCTCTGCCGACTGTGTAAGACTCTTAAAACCACAAGTATACAGTCCCAAGCATTTGCCCAAATACACGCCTAAGGCTGCAATTAACAGTCATGTTTATGATTGATTAATCAGACATCAAAAACGTGATCATAAATGCCCATCACACTTGATCAAGGTCCAAAATATTGGTCTCAAATTGCTTGTTTTGCCTGATCAACACTTCAAAACAGAGAAATTCACATTTAAGGAGCTGGATCCAGAGACTATTTTGACTTTTTGTTTTTGGCTGATATGGTAACAGTTAATCAGCACTACACCTACTATACATACACAGCTGTTCTGCTCATGGTGCACTCTTCTTCTGCAGCTTCCCCACGTGTCAACCTAGATGCAGAGTGCACTCTTATAGCTGTGCCAGCGCTGCCTGATATTACGCCAGAACTGCAACACCAGCACAATGAGACTTACTTCAGTCGTCAATGTGTAGACTGCTTGATATGCTTATGTTTTATGCGCTACTTGACAGTCTGACTTGTCTGCACACAGCGTGAGGTCCTGTCTTACAGTTTGTCCTCCAACGCATGTGTCAGTCTTGTCTTGTGCAACTCCAATTTGTCAGCACCAACTTGCCAGGTCACATTCCTTCTGCTCTCTTGCAGTCGATATTGCATATATCTGATTTCAATACAAGTCTGCAAAGTAACTGCCATAGTGTTCTCTATAGGCCATTTAACATAAAACATTGTGTGTTTTGTTGGTTTGCATATAAACCAACAAAACAAACTGCTGAGGAATAGCTTAGTGTCAAATCTTAAAGATCTGTGTAGAATAAAGTACGGTAATATTACAAAAAGCAACACAAAATGAAGATGGATGTGGAGAAAACAAGTGTAGCCCAATATCTCTAATATGAAATATTGGAATAGAAGTCTGTAAATAATGTAATCTTTCTTCTCCTTCCTGTGGAATTCACTTGAAAAGTCCCAAATAAATAAAATTATATATATTGTTTTATCAGATGATACTCAGCTTGTCAGATTTTGCCTGCTAGTGGTTTTGTAGTAACAACCGCACAGACAGCTTAAAGAAAGCAGATGTCTTCTCCCACCCCAAAGGGCAACATTGGCTGACATAAGCATGTTGTTTTTAAGCTCTCTCTCTCAAGGAGGGCTCATTTCTGGAGCTGCAACACATATTTTAGATTTTCAGCCCACATGAGTCGAACAGGCATGTTGAGCGTGTATCACTTTCAGGCAGCAACCACATGCCTCTGCTGCTGCTGCCAGCTTGCTCAAATCTACTTTTGGATTTGGAACACCGGCTGTATTGGAACATAGACTGGCTGCTGTCAAGGCAACATGCAGCCATTTCTTTTGCCTCTTACTGTAATTGCAGTTCCATAGTGACAACTATCATATCACATGTTTTATCTGTAATAATAGACCACATGTAATATGTTCAAATATTGAGGTCTATTTTTACTCCATCACTCTGCTCCTTTTCAGATATTAAATGTAGCATAAAAACTGTACAACTCAAAATCTCTACTATGACAAAAGCCTTTAAAGCTGGAATGCTGTTACCTTTTAATCTGTTTCTTTGCTTGCGTTTGTCTGATATTGTTATAAATTATCCGTTAACTAGCATATTAATCAAACCAAATAAAAAGCATCTGGTGCCTTACACACACACACACACACACATACAGAGTGAGCATTGAGGCCACATGGATGTATCCTCTTCTCGTCTCCATAATATCCTAAGTCGCTTGGCTCCTTCTCTTATCCAGTCTGTGCAGACAAATGTCTGCAGCTACTCTGGGCATAAAAGCTGCCCAAACTGTGAGAGATGCCAAACTTTATTGAGAAGCAACTGTCAGTGCCTGGAAGTACAATTTTAGGCCTTGGCTCACATCTGTTTGAATCTTAGCCTGAATTCAGAGTAATTCAGGCGTTGCGACGATTAGCAGCAGGGTTGTGCGGTGGTGTGGGAGTGTCACTACACGGCCATGCTGATTGTAGCACCAGTAGAAACACTAACCAGCAATCCGGACTTGAAGAGCGATACAAGGCCTAATGACTGCACAGCAATTCATATCTTTGTACTCCCTCGTGCAGCTGATGTTCAGTCGTCACGGCGGAGATCACTGAGTCTCTCTTCTGTCTTCACAGTTGATTGCTAAAATGCTGCATCTTAAACAAGGTTCTTCTTCACCTGGACGTCTTCCATTCCGATTGCCATTGCAGTGATGCTGGTTGCGTAGTTTTTTTTCAGCGCCCCCCACCGCAGCCTAAACGTTCTACTATGTTCAAGTGAATAGGAGGACTGTCATTTTTGTTGCAGTGCCTGATTTAGTCTCAATAGGTCTCACTGGTAGAATGGTGGTTACTTCGGTTACTGAATACAAAACTAGATTTTTTGAATAATCCAGCAAAAGTATCCATCTCTTAGAAGCATTAAGAGAAACTAATTCACTAAACAAATATTCTATTTTCTAGACTTCTATTTTGGCTGCAAAGTTGATCAACTTCTTATTACATTTTCTTTGATATTGTTTTAAAAGAAATAGATGTATTAAGTGGTCAGTAGCCTATATTGTATTTTCTCCCATAAAATGGGATGCACATGCCATTGTAAGAAAGAAAAAAACATTTCTCAAAAACTGGGTATTTCTTTCAAACAATATTTGTTGAACATTTCTGCTTCATTGGATCATTTATTGTGACAAGAGGGAAGGGATACAACCAAGCTTCTAAGCCTGACAACAACCAAGCTGATGCAGTTACATGGTTTGTGCTTTAGGCAACTGAGCCACCAGCACAGTCCAGAAGTTGCCCTTTTTTAGAATATCTTTCTACCCGACACCTTTCTGTCTGTGCATGCTACTGGTTGGCTGCCTCACCAACCTTTCATATGTTTAACAGGTGTTATTAGATGCTTGATTATAGACCACAGCAGTCAAGTGGGAAACCATCTGTTTCACAGCATGCTGGTGGTCCATTTAACCTGGCTGTCTTCTCTTAGAAGTAGACCCCCTGAACAGAGCTTTTCTTAAAGGGGGCATTTGCCCTTGTAGCTAAATAGGCAATCGGAACATCTGGTTTGGGTATCATGTCTGTTTTAAACACAATAAAATGCTGTGATGGCCCCTGCCCAGTCTGCTTGTGTGTGTGTGTGTGTGTGTGCAGCATCAGTTACTGATTCACATACAGTATGCTGCCTGATTGCAGTGTCTGTGAAGGAATTTTTCTTCTTTAGGCCAAAGGTAAAAGGACACAGTGGGTCACATTCGGGTCACATTTAAACCTAAAAGCAGTAAGTCATACACTGTCGCTTTCAGAGCAACAGTTCAGCTGTCTCCAAGGATGACCAGTCAGGGTGCAGCTGTGCTGATAAGGCGAGGCCGTCTCCGTCTCCCAGGAGACCAAGGCCGTTGGAGATAGACTGTGTTAAGCCCCAGACTCCGCATTGATATATACTCCTGCAACCCCTTTTTTCCTTTGCTTAGCTCTTAGCTCTGTTTTGAGTTTTTACTTCACAACACCTTACACTACACTATATACACACACACACACACACACACACATCCTCATTTGCACTGCTGATGTCGCTGACTTAACACACCTCACATCCAAATTTACCTCTCAGTTGATTTCCTTTCTACAATAAATTTACTTAAATTTGTTGGCATTTGAGTGTCCGTTTCCCGTTTTTGTTATGGCCCACGGGCCGTGTTATGACAATGCAGTTCTGATAACGAATAAGCAAACATGATATTTACATATTTCTGCTGGTGTAACGCACTCTTGGCTACAGAACGATAAACTTTCCCTTTCTTCTTCATGAAACCTTTAGAGCAATGTTCAAGCAACATAATCGTGTTTGCTGCTTTAAGGTGCTTTCACACTGACAACCTGACAAGGTACTGTATGTGCAAGCACACATAGAGCACCAGATACAATACCTTGCTGTGATTCACTTCCTACAATTTTGCCTCAAAGGAATTTAAACTGCTCTGCTGTATTTTAAAGTTTGATAAGCCTTCAAACTGGATTTACTAGTTTGAATTGAATATTCTAGGCTGATCTGTGTAGCTGTGCAGCAACATGCCCACAATAATGCAGCAGTTGTTTTGTCGTACTACATAGTCTGTTCGACAATGGCCTTACAACACATTCCCATTAGCAGCATGCTACAGAAGAAGGTGTAGATGTTTACTGAACAGCACAGATCACAGCTAAAACAAATGGACAGAAGGTATTACAAGAAAGTACGATAATCATTTTGAAGGTTTCAAATTCTGATAAGAAGTGCTGAGGTACTATTTTTATCATATTGTATTGACGTTAAAATTGACTGTAAACTTGAGACAGATTTAAGAAAACCTCAATGAGAGATTGTATTGAGTTACAATGGCTAGACCAGATGTGATGTCAGGCTTTCTTTTAATCTTGGCATTTAATGAGCCTTCCATGTCGCAACACACTAATGCAGCCTCTTGTGTTGCTTTGCTGTATGCTATTCTTTATCTGAAAGCCCCTTTTCCTTTCATCTGGTTGAAATAGTCCACTGCAAGCCGTGCACAGCTGACACACATTGTCTTGTTGGATCCTCCAACATCTAAGACTATGACTATCGACTGATAAACAGCAATCTTTTTAATGGAAAATAGACAATGCTTGAAGCAAACCACCATACTTCCAGGTTTTGTGTTTCTCTCAATATAGTTTGTGTAGTTCTGCAGCAGATACTCAAGGCTTAGATGACCAGTGCTTCACACCAGCCCCACACACAGCCACAGAGCAGCAGCCTGGGTTCGTTTTTTTCTCTCTTCCACCTTGTCAAATTACGCTCACAAGTACTTGGACTTGCCTTCTCTGGATATAGAGCTGGATCCGAGTATGACGTACTATCGCTGACGCAAGTCAAGTGTACTGAAAAATAAAGCAATGTAAAATAAGCGAGAGGATAATAAGAGAAAGGAATTCCAAGAGAAAATAAATGATCATCTGATTCACCGCTTGTGAAAATACTTCCATCTCCCACATACACTATACATACTATAACTGCCTGTAAATGAATGAGAATGCTGTTCAGTTTCTGAATTGCATCCGGCATCATTTCATTGAGGCTCAGTGTGTCACCTCCTGAATAAATTGATCAGTTTAGCGAATGAATTGATGATCCGTTTGTTGGAATAGACATTCAAGCATTCGCGACTGGCCATACATACCAATATGTGTGTATAAGTGTGAAGCCTGCACCAATTGCCTCGCAACATTTTGCTGGGCAGCCATCAAGCACATTGTGAATGAAATGGAGCAATCCCAAAGGCAATTGTGACTGTGAGCCATTTTGTACTATTTGGGTATTGGGGATGTCATAATGAAAGTCCCTTCACTGAATTGTTGTATCTTCTTTGCCCGATTTCGTTTAGTTCGTTTAATAATCAATATTAAATAGATTTTGAAATGCCAGTGAGGGTGGTGTAGGCTATTAGACTTGTATTTTTCTGACTGTGACAATGTTCTGTGAGGTTCTTTGTTCATCATAATGAATCAGCAGAGAGAGCAGGAATAGCCTATTGTGCCATTGGTTATGAAATTCTCAGATTTGCCCACATGAATCAAATGATTCTGTTAGACAGATGGACTGATTCAAATTGGATAAAAGAATCCAACTACCCATGGATAATGCGGAAAGATCGCTTCCTTTTCCTTTTAGAGAGATCCACTTCCCTCCTCTGACCTCATAAAATAAGCTACAGTGCATTTCTTCCCAGTATATTCTTCTCTTCAGCGTTCTGGGAGCTGCTTCGTAAATCCTTTTTGTTTGAATATTTCTATACAAGTGTTCATGTGCAAATAGTACAAAGACATCAAAATGGTGACATCGCTGTAAATAATACATTCTATGAAATCTACTGGAAAAAAAGAATTGCAATTTTTATTTGTATTCATGTACAGTATGAACTACAATCTCAGGTATCAATATTTGAACATCATCCTCAGAGAAATTAGTTGGACTCCTTACAAGCACAGTCTCTTGTATTTTTTTTTCTTGTTTTTGTTTTGCTTTTTTGTCTTTTTTTTAACAATTGAAGCACATGTAAAATTATGATCTGAAGATTTTTTTTTTGCATTATGTTTTTGAAAATATTTTTTTTTTGTAGAAATGTAACCATTTGCTGATTATTCTCTACAAAATGGGAGAGAATATTCCCACGTACAGTAACCCGCCCCATACATAGACAGTTGGCAGAATAACACACAAGAATTTAATCAACTTGGCTTAGGGTTTTGCACAAAAATCAAGCTCACTCTGCTGGTATTTCAAGTCCAACAATCTGCACCCTCAGTCTTAATTTCATTCTGGCATTGAAATATCTCTCCACATAGTCATCCTTCTCAAGTAAATACCAATACAGAGATATTCCATTCATTCTGAGTAACTCACAACCCTCATCCTCAAATATATATATAAAAATTCTCAACCATTTTTTTTTTCACTGTAGCCAGCGTCAACATTGAATCATTAAGCCACCAAAAGCATTGAAAAGGAATTTAGCATTGAAAAAGAAAACCGTGGAAAGGGAAAGAATGGTTCACCATTGACAGTGCTATTCTCGTCATCCACTCAGTGAAACTTTCCTCAGTGAAAGGCTGACAATGAAAAGGTTTCTGTTTCAGTTGTTCCAATTACAGATTCATCTGTCTGTACGACACATAACCAGTCTTTGACTGTATATTTCACTTCCACGATCTCTGTTCAACCATTCCACAGTTATTGTAGAAAATGAAAGAATACATTTAGGAGACTTGACTGATCAGAACCCTGTGATTTTTGTGAGTGACAGTGCTTTATTATGTTCATACTATAAGCTACGGTAGCTGTCTTCACAGAGCTGAAAATCAATAAGGGGAGTAGAACCGCTGGACAGTTAAATTGTTACATTTTTCACATGCAGTGAATTATCCCAGTGACGTCATGTGCAGGTCAAATCCCATCAGAACCATTTGTAAATATGCATTCCATTATGCCAGTTTTGTCGATAAGCTGTCACATTTGTGAAATTGCCAGTGGGAAATTAAAATATGCTTGTTGCACAGAGACCAAAGCGAAAGGCATATCTACCGCTTCATATTTTCTGCACAAGGTCACTGTTTCCATGGCGACAGTCTGATGGCTAGTTTTGCCTCCTTATTCCTTATCTTTTTTCCCTCCTCTCCGTTCATATCTGCCATATCTCTGTTTGAAGACCCCTCATGAGCGTTGTGGGTCTGGTACCCCCCTCCCCACCCACTGTCCTTCACTTTCCAACCCTACCTCCCACTATCTTAAGCCTTCCGCTTTGAAAGACTAAATGGGAAAGCAAAGCGCAAACAGACTACAGGAGAGACAATGTTTTGATGGTCTATAAATGATCAACATCAAAGTGTGTGTGTTTTTCTCTGCCAAAATGAGACTGAGCAGGGGTCGCTTCAATATCAAAGGCCTCTGCCCCCTGTTAGATGTTGGGCACAGCGCGTCTGGAAAAGTCACATGCTGTTTTGTTATCAGCTTTCCTCTGTTAGTCTGCAAATGAACTGCTGATACAGCTTAATGAGCTATAACCCATCTCTCCTTATTTTGTTGCAGGTTCCTAGCTGCTTCACTGACTATGTTAGCCCCGTCTGCGTTAGTCTGACAGGGTCACACTACATTACAATGCAGCCTCATTTGCCTCTTTATCTGTATAACAGATGGACTATCAGCGCCCGAGCTCGTGTGACCCTGGGGTGATGGCAAGGTAACGCGACAGTGAGTGGACGTAGATCATTACTGGGTTAACAGGGAGGCTACAGACTGCAGCCTTATGCTCCCCTTCATTCTCCCAAGCAATATTCTGCCATCGTGCGGCACATGCCGGCGGATAAAGCATGACAAATGAGACATGTCGAGGGGTGAGGAACGTGCCTGAGCTAAGTGACAGAGAGACAATCAAAAAAGCAAGAGGACGCAGAGGCAAGGAGAGTGGGGAGAAAGTAGAGAGAGGGTAGTCAGGGAAGGCGGAGAATTCAGAGACTGACGAAGAGAAGTGGAGTAGAAGGAAATAAGTAGTAAAGGTAGACGTGTAAAAAGGTAGGAGGAGGAGTGGGAGCAGGAACTTAATCGTAATTAAAGTGAAGGATGTATGGCTGTTGTTTAGGAGCCACAGGGGAAATGCGCATTTACTCATTTGGCTGCTTTGCTCCTCAGGCATGCTGGCTTCACTGTGATATCATCCAGAGCTGTGCCATTAAAATATCTCATTTTGTGTTGAGTGACAGCTAGAATATGATGACAATTGAAATAAACCCATTTTATGTTTTGTCTCTCATAAACCTCTGCCAAATTGGACAAGGTACGCTGAAGAACTGGCAAATTAGTGCTTACGAATACTTAGCAATACCCTTCAATAAAACATATTATTATCGGGTAAAATAATAAAATTAATGGCATTTAATTAATTTTAGTATATGGCTAATTTCTACAGTGGTTTCACATTAGCTGCATTTCATACATTCCATGTTCACTTTTAGAAAACCATTCTTTCCCTTGTTCAGTATTACACACAGAGAGAGAGAGAGAGAGAGAGAGAGAGAGAGAGAAACAAAATGAGCTAAAAAGCTATCACAAATTGTTTTTCTTCATTTAGCCACTAGACATACTTTTAATAAATAATCTTTGTTTTTGTAAAGACACTTGTTAAAGTATCATATGTCGTCCCTTTGCTAAATGCTGATTTAACGCCATTATCGACATCAATTCAGGTAATCTGTCAGGTAAATGTCATTTTGATTTCTTTTATCATTTTGGTCCATTGTACTCCAAGTATGAAACTGCTGATAATGGATATTCAAGATCAGATTTGGGTCTCTTGTACATTGTCTTTAGAGCAGGCTTGAATCAGTAAAGGTTCCTGTGTGGCTGAGCTGTGTATGGTACTGAGCATAGGAGGGTGGTGGTAAGTGCTCTTGTAGGTGTTGTAGTGGTTGTAGTGCTCCAGAGGGGGCAGAGACAGATGTCTCTCCATCGCAGCGACACCTGCAAGCTCTTCTTCAACAGTAATGACCTCCATGGAGGAGGCAGGGCCATCAGGATCCTGCTGGTTATGCTGCTTCCTCATCTTATAGAAAATAACCAGCAGAACAGCAGCCATAAGCGTGATGGCCACGAAGCAGCCAATGATAATCTTGGTGGTTTTCATCACCTCATCCAGGCCATTGGGAGCGCCCTCTCCATCCAGATCGAGAACTGGAATGGTGTAAGTCCGCTCTGTTGTCCTTGTTAAAACAGGAGTACCTTTTGTTGTTGAGGATGACACCCAGCCAAATGGGGGAAGTGGCGTTTGGCTATCATCCCCTGGGGTCTCAATGGTCTCCACGGTGACTGTAGTGAAATAGGTCACCCCACTGTTTTCCACAGAAGTAACATTAAGCACAGCAGAGGCAGAAATGTTGCCTGCTGTGTTGCTAACCATACAGGTGTAAGTCCCTGTGTCCTGCATTGTGACACTGGTAAAGTTTAGTGTCCCATCATTGAGGACAGACAAACGCACCTTATAAGCTCCATGTGTCACCAACGAGCCATTTGGTGTAAGCCAGCTGATGGATGTCAACGAGCTTGTACGACATTTAAGCTCTGCACCCATGCCTTCTGTCACATTCAAGTCACTGGGTGGCTCCACAATGACAGGAACATCACACTGGAAGTAGCTGTGGTCCAATTCCCCTATGTAGCGACCTTTAAAGGCTGCAGGAGAATGGCAACGGGCGCAGCAGCTGGTATTGGCAGGTACTGCCTCCTTAAGCCACCAGCTGAGCCACAGGATATCACAGTTGCAGTTCCAGGGGTTGTGATGGAGGTGTACCCGCTCCAGGCGATGCAATGGTGTGAAGAGGTCATGTGGTAGAAAGGTAAGGTTGTTGTGAGCCAGGTTGAGCTCCACCAGTGACTGAAGGTCATCAAAGGAATTCCTCTCGATTGTTTGGATCTGGGCATGCATCATCCACAGCTTCTGGAGGTTCACTAATCCTGTAAATGAGCTGGGCTTGATAACAGAGATCTGGTTTCCTGACATTTCTAGCTCTTCAAGCCTGACCAAAGGTAAGATGTTAGGGATCTCCTTGAGGTTGCACATTCCCAGGTTCAGGTAGCGCAGGTTGCTCAAGTCCTTAAAGGCTCCATCAGAAATGTAGGAGAGACGTTTGAGCTCACCTAGATCCAGCCTTCGAAGCGAGGGGACGCGGTTGAAGGCATAAGATGGTATACTTTCAATGGGGTTGTTCCGTAGCCACAATTCCTTCAGCTTGGACAAGTACTCAAATGCTCCATTGGGGATTGTCGTGAGCCGATTATCAAAAAGCTCCAAGGTGTTGAGACTGGCCAGCCCATTGAAGGCACCAATTTCAATGCTGCGGATGTGGTTCTTGCTCAGCTGCAGGATCTCCAGATGGCGCAGATGTTTGAAACTGTCCACCTTGATGACCTGGATGAGGTTGTCCTGGAGGTTCAGGTAGCGAGTGTTGGTGGAAATGCCATCTGGGACGTCCCGTAGACTGCGGCGGGTGCATATGACTTTGCTGAACTGGTTACTGCATGAGCAGACAGAAGGACAGGTCTGAGCACGAACCAGCCCAGCCACCACCAGGATCTGAAGGGCCAAAAGCAGCACAAAAAGGGGGTTGGACAGCGCCCCCTTCAGCCTACGACCTCTCATTGTCTGGCGCTGGAGGGAGGAGATCATTGTGTTCAGCATTCATAGTTCATCTGCTGTTTGGGTTCTCTGCAACAAGAAGAAAAAAGAAAGAATAATGTTTAGTAATCACATTAAGTAGCAAGGACGACATTGTTAATGGTGTATTGAGTTATTGGTATCATTGGCTAAATAAGAGAAGTTAGTTGGCTGAAAACAAAACTGATATCCAAAAGCAATTGCTTGTTTCAGCTTCTCAAATATGAACAATTGCTGCTTTTGGATGTTTTATATGATTCTAAATTAAATATCTTTGGGATTTGGCCTGCTTAAATCGTATAGCTATTGATAAATCTCATCCAGTGATAAAACAGTGAGGGTTATTTTCACTATCTATCTAACTTTAAACTTAAAATATTCTATAGCCTATTTATTGTCCTTTATTATCTATGGGTTTTTAAATATCATGATTAATGCTTCTTTTATTCAAAGCTTTATTGCAGCGCTGTGTTCTTTTCATTACAATCCAATTTATATAATTTATCAATTATCAAGTGTGTGAAGAGGTCTGGTATTGTCTTTGTGTAACTAACTATACAGTAGCAGAATTTATTAACTCCCAAATCAAATGACTAACAAGAAACTAATTTCTCTTTTATTTTAGATTAGATTAAATTAGATTAGATTAGCCCATTCAGCCAAAGTGTCTAGGAATATGCCCGAGTGTGCTCAAGACAAAAATAGACCAAGACATTCGTATACAGTACAGCCTGTGCCTCCCACTTCCCCACAGCAGTGTCGATGTGTTGCTGTCACCCCTTATTATCTTCTGCCCACAAAGATGGTTACCTACAAATAAATCAATACCAACGTATACCAAACATATAATATATGCTGTAAAATCATAAAATGTGACTGCATTGTGTCAAGCTGTGCTATTAAATGAATCAGACTCCATTCTTCAGTGCGGTTAATGCCTTTGCCAAGAGCAAAGCCCTCTTGCCTAGTGCAAAAAACATTAACTTCGCCTACTGGGTCCTTAGGTTTAAGCATTCTCTTTGGGTCTTTCCAACTCTTCCAACCCAAGTAATCTGTTAATCATCCCTTTCCAGCCGCCCACAAGCAAGAAGGAACAAGTATATTATGACAGGTGTTTTCTAAACTGTAAAAATTGTTAACTGAGGTGGAAATGTTCTCCGGTGAGGTTGAGTGCCTGACTTAATCAGTAGAAATGAGTCTACATGTGGCTTGGTTTTGCACCAGCCAAGCTGCCACACCAGCCGTGGTGTAGAGACACTGCAGAGAGTCGAGCCACTGCTGATCGAATGAGGCCTCCCACTGGCAGGAGCTCATTTTGTCTGGCTGGAATTACAACAACCCTGCACTGCCACCTAAGAGAAGAAAATGTCAGACATGACAAACACACTGATAGAGATTATCATCTCTAAAACATCCCTGGAATGCTAAAAGAATGATCTAAAAGATCTACCACTCATAGAGTAATTATAGCTTTGGCCACATGCATTCTTCATAAAACATTTGATCTGAATACATTTCATCAGCACAGAATGCCTCATCACATAAAGGGATTGCACATATAGCAAACATCCTTCCTCCCTTTGTTGGTGCAACACTGTGTGGATTAATTCCATCTAGGCACGCTCTACATGTATTCATAGCCACTGAAAGCAGTAGCTGCTTACATCTAAAATCCTGCCAGCAACATAAAAACACACCCACCCTTACTTTTCTGCTTCTGCACCAGGAGCCACTGGCATTATGTCTGACACCACTGTGATTTGCCAAATTCATTTGTTATAATGAGTTTGTTGGAAAAGTGCTAGGGTAACATATGTCTCAATCAGGGTGCGCATAGTAAGGAGAGTGTAATATAAAGCAGAGTATTTCTGAGCGCTTAAATTACAATGTCAGATGATTAGAGTCTTGTCAGTGTTGTGCACCGCAAGCAACAATGTTCTATTCCAGCTAGCGAAATGTGTTAGCTTGGACGTTTCCCACACACCAGGGAAGCAAGCTTGGCAGTCAACAATGCAAAGACCTAAATAACCGAGTGTCTACCAATCAAGATATTGAGTATCACCTCCAAAAAATAATCTGTTTCACAGTCTCATGGTTTGAAAATCAGAAGAAAATATGTTAACACTTCTCCACACTGTCAAATTGAGAAAGATAATACATCTATGAGGATGAAATGTAACAAGAAGTGCTGCATTATTGAACAACTTGCTTTGCAGTCGCATTTTGACTTTGATATTTGTCTTAGCTTGTCGGCACACTTAGCATTTCCCCACAGTGTTCTAAAGGGGAATTTGGACTGTTTTATGTACCATAGGGGGGAAAAAAATAAACATCTCAATTTGTACTTCCAAAGTCAGACAAAGATGATCCAGCAGTAAGCATGCTAATCTCATGTGTGGCACAAGATTCTAATGCTGATATAATCACAGTTAATACCTGATGCCATTAACACTCATGCCCGTTTCCTCTCCTACATCCATAATATATTATAACAACAAAGTCACTGGACAGAACATGAAATAAATGTTTATTCAATTCGTAATGTGAATAATGCATATAAACAAAGATGTTTATTAGACAATTACTGATCACAGCCATTTGCAATTGATTCAGTGAAACTAAGTGTGACATTGATAGAGTGGGTAAATTATGAAGTGATATGAAATCTGGCAAGTCTCTCATTATGATGGAGAAAGAAGCCTGTGGCCACTAGGAGGGCTGTCTGATGAACTGAATGTCATCTTGCTAATTCATTCAACACATTACTGATTCATCACATTTGCATACATTTGTTGCATGTTTTGTTTTCAACCTTGTTTGTGCTGATGTTGTAACCTCACAGGCCATCTGTGTCTTACAAGACCTGTGTACAGACAATGTGCCTACGAGATACAGCTGGATAACAGGTTTGTCGTGTCAGTGTTTGAAATGATGATACAAATACTGAGTGATAATGAATGCATTAGCATTAAATACAGTATATAACAAACAACCTAACACAAGAGCGTATGTTAAAGGACACGGCAGGTGATATTCTGCATTTTTCTTATTGTGAACAAATTCCAACAAAAAACAAAACCAATGGCGAGGTAGCCCTCTCAATCCAATCCGACTGTCCTACTGCATCTGTGGCACCCAGCCCAAAACCCATTGGTTGTTGTTGAACATAAAAAATCACAAATGCATAGTTCCCTCTGGTTAAAAAGGCTCAGTGCTATCCTAAAACTCCTGGAACTGTAGTTATCTAAATTACAGATTAATATATTGTTGTATGTAGAATTGATTCAAAATAAACTACCATTGTTCAATGAAGAAACATGTCACCCAGAGTAATGGTGTGGCTCATTTAGGTTTTTTGTTTTTGGACAATAGCGGAACACTATGGCAGAGAGGAACAAGTTATATCACATTTGGCTACGCAGGAAATACTTGTTATTAGGGCCAATTCATTGTTTGCTCTTGTCAGGGGATTTGTTGAGCAACAAAAGCATAGAAAAAAACCACAGAATAGTACTAGCATTGTCTTTTAAAATGGTCTGGAGAAATTCAAAACAGAGCTAAATTAGTCAATTAATCGATTAGTTGATCAACAGAAACGAAACTAATCGATTTTCAAGCAAAAATGCCCAACATTCTCTGGTTCCAGCTTCTCAAAAGGGAGGATTTACTGGGTTTTTTTTTGTCCCATGTGATCTGAATATCTTTGGATTATGGACTGTTGGTCAAACTTAATCTGAATACATCACTTTGGGCTCTATAATGGGCATTTTTCATTACATGTTATAGATTAAGTGATCAATTGTATCTTTGAAAAAACCAACTGGCATATTAACTGATGTTAAGCCCCAAAACAAGACCAAACCAAAAAGGTTTTTGCAGATCAGATGCAGCAGATTAAACTAACAAGGAATCCGTGTTTCATTTCTCTCTTAGGTAAACAACTGTGTTAGATTTAGATAACGGCTAAAGCTGGCACGGCATAATGGATGGGCTTTCGTGTTTTACTTGCCTCGACAGATTTACACAGTATAGTTATTAAAATACAGTAATAATCGGTTCAATAAAACACAACAGCAGCAGCTTACAATGCAATTCGTTGCTGTGCTGTTCAGTTGTTAACGCATTAGCCTACATGTATGTAAACATCTGATCAATAATTACTTGATTTTCTAAGTTCGTAATTTCATCTCGTGACTGTGCCCATCTGTTTGTGTCGCAAAGTCCCATGCTGGCAAAGTAAAGACTTGCCCTTTAAAATCAACACTTTCTGTAAAATAAAAATAAACCTCTTTGCTGCAGTGTGCGTGCATGTTTGTGTGCGTGTTTGCGTACATCTGTGGGGACATGGGGGGAGGCGGTGGTTTTAAAATCTTGCACATGGCCCGTCATAACTGGAGGCCACCACTGCTGCTGTCTCATTCTGACATGCAGACTGAGAGTGCTTCACTCTCAGTCGCTTCTCCACCTGAAGAAGGAGAAGAAAAAAAAAAAAAAAGGCAATTCTTCACCCCCATCTTGGCCTCAGTGCACAGAGTGCTGGTGTTAGGGAAATAAATCTAGGAGGCTGTTGGGTGCTGCTGACTTATCAGCCAAAGTCTATTCTCTTAACAGGAACAGAAATGATGGCCCTTTCGTTGACTGGATGAGTCTCAGAACAGCAAAAATAAAGTGTATTTTCTTGAACATTTTTCATTCTCTTGGGATGGTGTTATCCAACAAATATTTGTTTAGCATTGTCACTGGCTTGCTTGCTGCAGCCCATTTTAAACTACGTCTAAGCCTGTAACTAGGGTAAGTTCAGGTTGTTTAGACTACAGGCCTGACTGCAGCTGTCATATGCATGCATCTTTATGC
This sequence comes from Gadopsis marmoratus, assembly GCA_036023855.1. NCBI lineage: Eukaryota > Metazoa > Chordata > Actinopteri > Centrarchiformes > Percichthyidae > Gadopsis > Gadopsis marmoratus. The sequence goes on from JAVQJF010075490.1 coordinate 16,316, forward strand.
TTGGTATATTGTCATGTTTACAGCCGTTATGGCATAGTCTGTCATTTCCTCCAGCTGTTAACGCCTGCTATATATTTTTATTTACCTTGTCTTTATCATCTGGTTTGGGCCAGTTGTTGGAGGAGTGATGCCTTAAAATAAAATTCTTTCACACTAGTCACATTTAGTGATCGTTTTAAACAAGGTGTGATGGCAGTGCAGCCTGTCTTTCCTCTGGTCTCCTCTCTGAAAAGAATTACAGGACACTGCTGCAATGCACTGCCGCTTAATTCACAAAAACAAGGTATGATGCGATCCACGTTTTGGTGTATATTACTTAGTGGGATGCCCAGAGAGGAATGGAGAAATCATTTCTCTGAATTAAACCAAATCTAAACAATTTCTGAGCATGTCAATCTGCTCATGCAAAGTACAACTGACAGCAGCCACAATATTTCATTTTCAAGGTAATAAAAGTAACACGAGCATCCCGGTGAAAATGCTGAAATACAACTGTCTGGCGCCACAATATTTCATTGTGAGTGGATTTGAGGTAACACCATCTCGTGTACATGGGGGAGATACAATCTGTGAAACATTCTATAATGTCTTGTTGAAATAATAACTTTTATTTATATAGCACCTTTAAAAACAGAGTTTATAAAGTGCTTTGACAGACAAAGCAACAGCAGCATACTGAGGAATCAATAAAGCAACAGAAAGCAATAAAAAATAAATAAAGCAAAACAAAAGCATGATAAAAATTAATGATCAATAGATACAAATATGAAGAATGAAAAAACAGTAAAAGCAATGAAAAAACGATATCAAGACAACATCAAAGCAAGTATATAAAAATGGGGTTTAAGAAGTAATTTTAAAAGAAGTTATTGTTATTGCACCAACACGCCAAAGCAAATTCCTGTATGTGAAAACCTACTTGGCAATAAACCTGTTTCTGATCTCTGATTCTGATTAGTGATTCTGCAAACCTTATCTCCTCCGACAGTTCATTCCAGAGACGAGGGGTGGCAAAAGCCACGAGGGGTGGCAAAAGCACGGTCACCTTTAGATTTAAGCCTCGATTTTGGAACGGCCAGAATAAATAAGGCTGCGAACTGGCTCATATGGGGTCAGTATTTCTGCTATATAGCTTGGGGCCAGGCCCAGACGTGCCTTATAAGTGATCAGTAAAATCTTACAATTGATTCTAAATCGAACGGGGTGCAGAGAAGCCAGGATCGGGGTGATGTGATGTTGTCTGTTAAAACCAATAAGAAGCTGAGCTGCTGTGATCTGAATTAGTTGGAGGCGAGAGAGTGACGTCTGGTTCATGCCAGAAAGGAGGGAGTTACAGAAGTCGAGTCTAGAGAAAATGAGTGCATGAATTAGTTTTTCCAGGTCAGAGTGTGAAAGCATTGGTTCAATTCTGGAGATGGTATGAAGACGGCTGCAAACGTAGAATGGAGAAAACAAATGTGGAAGCGAGGTCATACTAGTGGGTTACGCTGTTTTCTCTCATCGGTGTGGAGATGAAGTGCTTCAGAAATGGGTGGCTGTCAACGGTGTTAGTGAAAAGTTGTAATGGTGTAACAGCTACGGGGTTTTCCTAAACATGATCACAAGAGCCAGAATGTTTAAATTCCATATACTACATTTTAAACAGTTCTCAGTAATTTTGGCAGATCAATAGAACATTGTAATAGAACAATGTCATTGGATTTCCTAAATGCTTTCAAATAAAAGCCCCATTGGGTCCCTTACATTTTAAAGCTGCATTAATGGATTTTTTGGACACTCGGGGGCACAAAAACATGAAAAAAGCTGACTGATATATTGACTCAACCATACAGCAAATACTGTGTGTAGGCCATACAATTCTGAGCTAAAAGCTTTACACGATGAGCATCCCCTTTCATTTTGCACAGAAAGTTAATTTAATGTTAATATAAAACGATATTGATTAAGCTTTAAGGTGACATTAGGGTTTATGCTCAGAAAGTTCAAAGCCTAATGAAGGCATATGGATCAGAAAAATACTGTATATATATATATATATATATATATACTGCATATATATATAGAAAATCCATACATTTTCCACACCCACTTATCCTGTGCAGGTTCATGGAGGTCTAGAGTCTATACTGACACTATTCCTGCTAACGTATTACCAAACAAGCTTTGTGTTCTCTGAGCCCCAAAAGAGAACAGAACGTAATCTGGGTCTCTTCATCATGATCTACGAGAAGAGGGGTGGCACAGGTGACCCTTTGACCTGAGCTTAACCTCCGCTATCCCCTCAGGGCAGCAGCACGGCCAGATGGCTCGCTCATATTATTGAAAATCATCACGATTTTAGATGACCAGTCTAATTTTTCTCCAGTCTGTGATGATACGAGATTGAATTAAAAGGAAGGCTAAATTGGGGGCAGTCAAACTGCCATCTGGAATAATGGTCAGACAGACAGACAATCAGTGTAAGGACAAAAACCTATAGACACATTATAATTTGCTTTCAGGCAATATGCTATGGTATTATGTCTGAGCAGAATAAAAGACATTATATTTTTTAATCAATCTCTTTTTCTGATGAGAAATGTAATATCATTACAAGCCATCCAGCCACTTTGCCCTATAGAGCCTATGATGATTGCAGTTTTGGCTATTGATTTGTGACGGACCTATTTTGTTTGCTTTTATGTACTGAATGGCTTTGATATTGCCATGACTTTTGCTTTGACTTAAGAGTGGTTTAAAGGTTTTAAACAGCTAGTGTCAAATAAGTCTATATGGGTGCAGCGGTTTTTCAGGGAATTGCATTTGTATTACCTCTTGTGTTAAACAGTTACATTATACAACGTACAGTTCATGTGTGTCATTTCATGTGCCTCAGTTTCAGGTAAGTAGAGGAAGGTTGCTATCTTCTGCCAATACAAGAAAGAGGGCTAGCGAGAGGGTAAAGAGACACCTTTCAAGCGATCATTTAATTCCTATTCACGTATTACCTTATGCTGCCTCCATTATGATAATTGCATGGGCTAAATAATCTGCAGGGACCTCCATGTTCAAATGCACTCTGCCAAGGCTCTGTCTGGTCTCTGCAAAGGGATTAAGACAGGATGCCCTAGGTGGCAGACTGACTGAATGCGAGGGCGCTCTTTATTCGTATAAATTAGTATTCGTGTCACTTGTCTAGCCCACCAATCTGCTCCAATGACTGCGCTCCTATAAAAGAGATCTGCAGGATCGGCCAATTGTAGGTTGAAGGGCATCGTGGTAGAGTCGAGGCTGACTGGACTTAAATGAAAACATGGCACAGTGAAGTATGTTAGCATGACTCAGGCAGCAAGGACAATCTTGGTAATTGATTAAACAGACAGCGACTGACGCTCCATATCGGCGTAACTGGCCATTGTAACAAAACATTTTGGTGTTGTTGATCAGAAAACTGTGAAAACACATTCCCTCCACATGCAGTGCAAAAAAAAAAAAAACAAAAAGAGCAGGTGGCAGCCTGGATTTAGGTAGGTGAGTGCACACGACCAGCAGCAGTGGCAGAGTAATGAGCTGCACAGACCTCATAAGCTGCCTTCTTACAGTGGTTAAACAGATCACTGCTTTAGCAAAGGATTTGTGTGATTGGTGAAGTAGGTGAACAGCTGTGGGCTGACGTTGGACTTCCAGCAAAAGAATTCTGAATGAACCCTTGACACTCATTTTGTTTGAAAGATGAATTATTAAATATTTAATTAAAAATGCTCCTCATCACAGTGGCGCCCTTGTTACATTTTATGCTTCCTCGGAGGAACTTGGCTCTTTCCAAATGTTAATAACATATTGAATGTGATTTCTTTCAGGATGAGAAGCTGTAGAAAGTGGGCTAGGAATTTTCTTTTTACGGTATAACACAACATTTTCACAGCCATGGATAAAAAATACTTTAGTTTGCAATTTGCAGGAACCATTTAGATGTCTGCCTTCCTGTGACCTATCACTGGTGCAGTGGTAATACCTCCAAAAGGCCAACATACTGTCATTCATTGTTAGCAATGAGAAAGACAACAGTGTTGCATTAAAAATCTTGGCTGGTTGCCGCTCCCTGCAAAATGCAGAGTGCTCGAAGGGATTAGTTCACTGGAGTGTCTCCTGTTCAGTCGCAGCTATTTGCCAATGAATTCCGGCCATTCTAGTTTGCAAATTGGCTGAATAGGAGAAGTTGGAGGCAGTTCTCTCTGGAGCTTTTGTGTTCACATTGGGGTGACAGGATACTGACAACAGATGGCACCGTACGTGGTGCAGTCTTTTGTTCTTTTGTTCAAGATTGCAGCCCACCAACGTGCCACTGACTCTCACTGGAAATCCTTTCTCTCGATCCTGCGCTATGCCTATCAGTATGTGGGGAAGCCTTTAACATGTGTGTAATAAGTGCAATGCTGAGACTATGTATGTGGTTATATATTCCCTACGCTGACGCCCAGTTGGAATGCAGATTGGTATCAATGGTCTCACAAAATCTTACAAAATGAGCACAATTTCTGAAGCACACTAATTATATGTGTGAAGCTAAATAACATTAAGGTTACATTTATGATATGATTATAGTGCCTTAATGTGTGTTTGTCTTGCGAAAAGGTACGCAATGGTTTGTTGGTACAGCTTTGGTTTGGTGGCTCGGCTTTAAAGGTTTCTAAAGTTATTCTTTTGGCTTTGAAATGTTTTTTCCTGCAGTCTTAGTGAAAACAGAGGGTATACATTTACACAGCCACAAACATATCAAATCAATACACATTGAATATTATGCCTATAGCTTTCTTCCAAAGATAGATTACTATGCCTTTTGAAGAGAAAAATGTATAAATCATATAAACAAACAGAAGCGAGACGCTCCTCCCAACTTGCCTCAGCAGACACGGTACTCATAATGGTGAGCAGAACTTCTTTTGAAATTTAAAAGTGGATGTTGCTGCTCTGATGCAACAGTGATGGATTACGAGGGCTGAGACATCTAGTTGGGTTCAGATCAGTATCCACTCTTGAGGCCACGCACCAGCGCTTATTATCATGTTTGGAGTCTGTAAAAAAAAAAAAAAACGCCCAAGATGGAAGCTGTGTGGAAACATAGCTTGTGTATAGTTAATGGGCTTCACCATATGAATTGGCCTTTATAGTCTATAAAGCACACAGCATCCAATCATTTAGTTATGCTTCCATAAAGAGCATTCAGTGTGCCCCTGTGAGACTCTAAGTAGGGTGTTTACTCATTAAATATTGCACTGAGAAACTACAATGTAGTGAGAAAAATGTGTTTGTCATTATGTGTTGTCATAGAGCATTAAGAGAAAACACAAATATATAATGTTATTTTTACTGTACAGTGAGATCAGGACTATGACAGAGATGAATGGAGATGAATTTTCAGTTTTGGCTGTGAAATGAACACACACACACACACACACACACACACACATTCCCCAAAGGATCAAATTTAGTCCTGCAATAGCTGCACACACAAACACACACACACGTGCATAATTACACACACATACTGTAAAAGCATATCTGCGGTCAAGGATTAAATGCAAGCTAAACCCGTCTTTCTTCAAATCGCTTAACTGACTTGAATAAAGTGATAATGACGTGGTACCCCTATCGATCCCCGCAGTGAAACTCTCTTTACACTTTGCTCCCACCAGGGAGGTCAGGCTGTAGGGTCGTCTTCACACAGAGCGACCCCGGAGCTGTGCAGCGAGTAAGTGGGGGATCGCTGACATGCTCAAGGGCAGGACAAGAACAGCGTGTGTATATTACAAGCTCTTTCCTGTGTGGCTACAACGGGAGGATCTTAAATCTCTCCTACTTAGAGTATCTTCAAAAGACATACCCAACGTGAGACACAAAAGGTTCTAGAAGGAGAGGGTAGATTTTTATTTGAAGTGAATATTAGGAGAGTGCCATTAGGTTGTCCTACTTCGCAGGAAATCTATTCACCTTGTTCTCTATATAGAACAAAAAGTACAATGGATACTTTGTTCTTCTTAAAGTATATCCCTGCCATGCACCATGTTGTATTATATGGGTGTCTGCTGCCACTACTGCTAAGTAGTATCTCAATATTGCAAAAGTGGATCCTGAGCAATGTTCCCTGTTGCGTATGTGTTGTCATCTAACTGTCAAAACTGTATGTCACTATGTAAATGCTTTTCATAAAGCAACTAGTCCTGCAACGATTCACAGCTAGGAAATTAAATTCCCTTTGACCAGATTACTATAATTATCTGCCTCATGTGAAGGGTGAGCAGAGGATTAAGGTCTGTTTAAAAATAACCACCATCAAATATATTTGGGCTCAATAAATGAAAGCTGTAGAGCAGACATTTTCTCAGCGGTGTGATTTTGATTTTTGATTCTGCACCCTCCCTCCTCCCACCTCTTTTCTTTTCACTCTGTTAATCTGCTTTGATAATTCGGCAGCTGAATGCACGACGCTCGGTGGGAGACCGTCTTAAAGTCAGTCAGAAATCAAAGCAGGGGAAATGCAATTATTCAAGTGGCAGTCAACCATTTTGTAAAAGATGGATGTACACTGCACACAGTGTCTCACAAAGGCTCAGATCTACCAAGAGGATCCCAAGTCATCACCATGAGCTGTGGTATTGTTATACTGCTCATGCAAGGTCATTTGGTGGGCCCGAGATTTGTTGTACAAACATTACGTGCCTTTTATTACTTTTTCACTTTGTATTGTACGCTGATGATGATGATCATTACCTATTATTTTGATTGCGGTGGAGGAAGTGTTATTAGGTTTTATTATCTACCAAGCCAGCTGCTGAACAGATTAGCTGCGGTTGTGCTAGGTAAGAGATTGTGTTAGTTTCCTCATGGCTGACAGGTGATTGATTGTGTGTAGCCAGTGTTGACGGCATACAGTAGGTAGTCCGTCTTGTTATTCTTTCATTATTTTTTCATGATGAGAACTCTCAGCTGGCATGCTAATAAGCTGTTACGGATTGGTGCTGTGCCAAAACGTGCACCCCCCCCCAAAAGCAATGTTTTTCCCTGTTGTTTTGTCCTTCGAGTATGGCCTGTTTTTATTTTTTGAGACTTCACAAGCAAATTAACATACATGACAGCCAAAGTAATGAGTTGTAGGCTATACCATAATAAATCACAAACTTGTGTCATATTTGTTCAATATACAGTATGAAATTCAATAGGCCACTTCTTTTCTTTTCTGATGTAACACTGCCAGGGGATTTTGTGGGGGAGAGAAACTTTTACCACATCTCCTGCACCAGCCTCTTAGAGGCTCTAAAATGCAACTGTGAGATTTTCTTGCTAACTTTTAAAATTTTGCTCTCCTTCGCAATACTTTACTTTTGTGATAAATTGTCATACTGTAAAGTTCACGTACATAGCTCTGCGCTTGCTGCTCAGTAGGGTGACGAAGCTGATGATTATGTGTGAATTCCATTGTATATGAAATGAAGACACAAAGTCGATCTATGAAATTCATTTGCCTTTGTGAATCACACTGCAGATGTTAATAGACATAAATCCATTGCTCTATGGTCCAAACATCATGTCACAAGTACATGTGTCTTTAAACTTGTTAGCCTGGGGCTTACAAAATCCCAAATTAACATTACCTTAGGCTATCTCACCATGTTTGACACTGTGTATATTTAATCCTGGTTAGCCTGAGGCGGAGCTGTGTTGCTGATTATTGTTCATCTGAGGTAGCTTGTTTTTCTCCCCCTTTTCTCCCCTCCCCCCTCAGCTATTTTAGTTGCCATATACTGTAGGCATTATGAGGCACTATGTAAATTCCATTTTGTTTTTATGAATGTATTATTCAATTCAGTTCAGTTTAATTTATATAGCGCCATATCATAACAAAGTTATCTCATGGCACTGTTTCATATATAGCAGGTCTAGACCGACTCTTTGTGCCTTTTTCAAACTGATACCAGCTGAAAAGATCACGATAACTACAGGTCTGTGAACATACAAAACTTATGTTTACAGTAGTTTAAGGCTGAATATAAGGGACGTCAATCATTCCTAAAGTGGTAGCTTCTTCAGTAGTTAAAAAAATATCATGCTCTATATATTTTGTTGAACAATGTTATTCACGCTTTGTTAAATGAGATCAAATACAGCTTGGTTGCATTACTTTATTTCAGACCCAACTCTAGAATTAAACGGCATCTACAAAGGTAAGAATAATGTCTGAAAACTGACACATTCAGTATAGTAGTTTATGAAAATCCCTTTTGATCAGACCAATTTCAACTCTGAGTAAAATGATTTGTCTGTGCTGTTAGAAAACTAGATACATGTATTTATTGATCTAGTCATGACCTGAGTAATCTATATAAACAGATATCTGCACATGAATGTGCAGAATTTGGAATCGGAATCGTCCTGGTTTCTGTTTGTAGTCTGAGTAATATTGGCCAATCACCTTTGATTGGGCTTTGGTTATATGCAGGTAACCAGTCTGTTTGGAGAGCAAAAGAGGAGGAACGCATTGGCCGATCCGCAATCCCCTAGCCCATCAGATATTTTTTGGCGAGAATAATATCGTTAAATATTTCGCTTTTGAAATGTAATTTAATTTAATTAACTCTGTAAATATGTATCTGCATTCAAATCTTCGTCAGGTGATAGCTGATGCGTTCCGAGATTGCTAATGGAGCTGTAAAGAATGACCGGTGCACGGAAGGGGAAGCCTTGGCCCCTGGCTAAACCAGAAGCCCCATAACGTTGGCCATTGCTAGCGGGGGCTAAATCGTCATCAGATTGTGTCCTGAGTGACTGAACATATAATACGTTTCTATCCTGTGAAAACCATGTACAAGATTTCTACCATAAACATATATGTGTTAAGTTAATGCATTTTAAAGAATATACCGTTTGGATTATTCTATAGAAGTAGGAGATTTCTCTCGACCCGGAAAGGAGGAATGTAGTCTTTCAATTTATCTGAAAATCACCAAATTTGGATTTGGAGCAGCACTGACATATTATCACATGTTAGAAAACAGCTGTTTATTTATAAACATCCAGCAGATGTGGAGCAGCCATAGCATTTATTTGTAAGTTGTGATTCTGGACAACTGATGAATATAAATCCAATATTCACTCTCTCTTTAGCTCTGTTTTTGGTCGCCACCAGCAGCTGAGAATAATATCCTGCTCTTTAGCTGCTAAATGCTCCACGATGTTCTGTCTGCCATTTGGTGCTGGGTAGGTAGTGTACAGTGGATTTTTGGAGCTACTTCATTAAAACAGCTGCCATGTGTGGTTGAAAACGACATTGAAGAGAGTAGCTATGAACTAAGACAGCAAAGTTGTGGGTTGGAAAAATCAAAACAATGACCTTGAAAGATGCAGAAATGTTCCATAGAGCTGAGAGAACCTCAGGTGATTATTCTCTGAGAGTTCATCACTACGAGTGACAGCTTTCACATCACAGATAGTCATTTGAGTCGTTAATATAAAAAAGTATAGATTATAGTAGCTTTAAATAATTGAAAATACTTGTATCAACTATAGGTATAGGCTACTGTCAGCAAATCCAGCCATCCATGTTCTATATCACACTGGTCGCCAGGCTACTACAGTTCTAACACATATAGACAGACTCGCACATTCACACCTACACCTGCACCTGGATGTTTAGACTGTGGGAGGAAACTGGACCACATGGAACAAAGTGGTGCAGACATATGTAAGATAATATGTAAATAAATCCACACAGAACATACGTGTCTGGAATTTACATCTTCGCTCCAGCTGGCTAGCAGGATAAAACACACAACCAACTGCTTGTATAGGTCAGTATTACATATATTTTCCTACATTTGTACATGCACCTTTGTAGATTTAAAAAGCAATCTCTTTTTGAAGTTATGCACACTGAGCACATGCGAGCACGTAGTCTTTCCCTGTCTCTCTCTGCACCTTAATCCTCCAGCTTTTTCGCTCTCTTTCCTCGAAGCACCTTACCTCCTTCTCCATCACCACTATCTGTCTCCCTCTATCCCGGAGCCTTTCTTTGTCTCATTCTCTACTCTCATCATTAAATAATTCCTTACAGAGGAAAATCTAATCAAACCTCAGTGAGAGTGAGAAAAGTGGTGGGAAAGTGTGTGTGTATCAGACTTTGGAGAGGGGGTTAAAAAAGACTGAATCAGAAAGCAACATTGGCAGTGTGTGAGGGGGTTCTAGAGTGAGAGAATTGCAAGTGCATTAGCAGTCAGAGCACTTAGTGTGAGAAATCCATTCATTATTCATTAGCTAATTCACCATGTATAGTAATTAAAATCAGGGCCTGCTCCAAAATGGAAAGAGCTATGATAGACTGGTTTTCTATGTACAATATTTAAAAGGGCTGTTTTTCAGCACTCACGCTTCACGGATTTATAAATCATGTTTACGCGTTTAAAGTGTGCAACTTGCTGTCAGGACTCATCTAGTGCAGTGAGTACATGGGGCGAGATCTTTCTGACACGAGAATGAATCCAAAATAGTAATATGCAAATATGTACCATGACCTATAAATAACAACAGTTTGCCTATTTCTTTTATATGAGAGGAAATCTCTAATTAAGAACAAAAATCTGCTTTGTCAATGTCAAGATATACATTTAATAATCAAAGCAACTCAGATTACACATTTGCATATTATGGAGAAAGAAATGTCAACTGTTTTACTGCATTGAATTGATTTAAATCAGACATAAAAACCTTACAGTGCCCTTCGGGCAGTCTGTTCCTCCTTCAAGCTCGGGTCCTCTACCAGAGGCCTGGGAGCTTGAGGGTCCTGCACAGTATCTTAGCTGTTCCTAGGACTGCACTCTTATGGACAGAGATCTCGGATGTTGTTCCTGGAATCTGTTGGAGCCACTCTCCCAGTTTGGGGGTCACTGCCCCGAGGGTTCTTCGGAGATTACCACTTGGAACACTGTTGCCTTCACTTTCCCCATCTTCTCTAGCTCTTCTTTCAGCCCTAAATATTTTTAGAGCTTCTCGTATTCCTTCTTCCTGAGGTTGCTGTCGATTGGGATTTCTACATCTAGCACTACTGCCTCCTTCTGCTGTTTGTCCACAACTATTATGTCAGGTCGGGTTGCCATCACAATTTTGTCAGTCTGTATCTGGAAGTCCCACGGGATCTTAGCTTGGTCATTCTCAACCACCTTCGTACGTGTGTCCCGTTGTGACCTTGGAACTTCCAGCCCATACTTGGCACAGATGTTCCTGTACACTATACCAGCCACTTCGTTATGGTGTTTCATGTATGCCCTTCCTACTAGCATCTTACACCCCACCGTTACGTACTGGATTGTTTCACGGGCATCTTTGCACAGTCTGCACCTGGGGTCCTGCCTGGTGTGGTAGATCCTATCCTCTATTGATCTTGTGCTCAGAGCCTGTTCCTGTGCTGCCATGATTAGTGCCTCTGTGCTGTCTTTCAGTCCAACCTTTTCCAGCCACTGGTAGGATTTCTCAAGGATTTCACTAAGCAACTCATCACTTGGGAATACCTTCCTGATGTACTCATGAATGTTTGTTGTTTCATCCTGGATAGTGGCTCTGACGCTCACTAGTCCTCAGCCTCCTTACTTCTGCTTAGTGTACAGTCTCAGGGTGCTGGACTCCATGCATTGAGAGGAATTTCATTGTCTTTATATCGGTGACCTCTATCTCCTCTTTTGGTCAGTTTATTATGCCAGCAGGGTATCTGATGACGGGCAGGGCATAGGTGTTGATAGCTCGGACCTTGTTCTTCCCCTTCAGCTGACTTCTCAGAATTTGCCTTACTCTCTGTAGGTAATTTGGCTGTGGCTGACTTTCTTGTGTCTTCTTCATGGTTCCCATTTGTCCTCAACATCTGCTATGTCACCTTCTGGTAGTCTAATCCCTTCAGTTCTGACTACCTTCCCTCTCTTGCATGGTACCATCTGTTGTGTCTAGAGATGTCACGGAAGGATAGCATAAGACAGACAAGAATTGGGAAACCGTTGCGGGGTAATAAACAAAAGATTGTTTATTAACCGCTTTTTTTCTGGTACGCACAAACATATAACATACAACAAGTGGGAGAGGGCAGACGGATGAGAGTGAAGCCACTGCTTCCTGAGCCTTCCCCACATCTTTGCATTGTAGCGTGTACGTCCCACCCCCCCGGACTTGGCCACGAATCCCACTGGGGTCGGCTCTACCTCCTGGTCTGCCACAATATACATATATATACACTGTATATATACTGTATATATATATATATGTTGTGCGAGAGAGAAAGACAGAGACATAATTATAGATCTATTATTGTTTAACATTTTAACGCCATGTGTAAAAATGATTGTTATATTTGTTTGCCTATATCAGTGCGATCAGAGTCCTAAAAAACATGGGAAATCCATAATGAAAACTAGACATTTGAAACGCAATTGCAGAATGCAGTCCTGATTGGCAGGACATGTTAATTGGTTTTGACTCTATCAGTGTCCTAATTGATGGAATCCTCTTGCAAGAAATAGGAATAAAAGCCTTTTGAATTGTTTGCCAGACGTTTCAAAATGTCTACCTCAAAGAGCCTAAAGCAGCTTTCAGTAAAGCTACAACTGTATGCTTCATATGTGCAATGAAACGAAAAATGCAAAACACGCATGTGACACATAACCCAAGACACATCATCATTCACGGGGAGAACAACCTATAAATAAACAATGTTGACAACAGAATCCTCATTATTGACTATAAAATACATTAACTAGAGCACATCCATAGCATGGAAAACACGTTTCTCACCCTATTCAACTAGGTGTCGTGTCAGAGGGAAGTAACTTGAATTCCACATTAAGGAGACATGGAGGAAACTCCAGCATAGCTCTGGCTGTCCTGACAACCTGCCGCTGTGTGGCTGTGACAGGTCCAAGTAAATTTGGGCTTGGCCCTCCAGGGTCCCACATAACTGTTCTAAAAGCAGGTCCCTGCCATGGCTCTCTTGAGCAGTCGCAGGTCCATTTGCTGATGCGGGGAGAGAAATACTTAGAGCAAGTAGCCCGAAGCAGCTGTCATGTAATTCAACTGGCATCAGATACTGATGGTGGTGTGTGAGCTTTACTTCAGCCATGCTTTTTACAGGAGTGATGAGGCATTACAAAGGCCCTTTGTTCCACTAAATAGACAGAAAAGAAGAAGTCAGCAGTCCTGCCCACTTCATCAAAACACTCAACTTTGTTAAATCGCCGTTCAGCTCATAGATCACCAGCCAGCACTTTGTGAAGTGTGAGAGGTGCCTTTTCCTACAACTATACCATTCGGTATTGCGTTTTCCTGTCTCACAGAAAACGGTCTTTGTTATCTTTGTCTCATAGACAGCAGACCTTTGTAGATGGAGTTTATCGTGCAATTAGGTACCGGACTAAGAATGTGCTCATGGAGCTGTAATATCGATATCTGCAAGACATTCCTGTCCAATGTCTTTACAGCTAGGTGTACTGTCCAAATCCTAAGTAAATACATTACTTTGTAACAATTGGATAAATGGGGATATATACATATATATTTCACACCAGTAGCAATTTTCCACCGCTGAAATGTTCTAAACATGATATGCAATTCAAATCTTTCATTTTTGAGTGTGCAGCAGATGGGTATAAATATGATAATTATCACATTTCCTTGCTAGCTGGCACAAGACTAAAAAGACTGAACATGAGAGACTGTGTGAATATGTGAAATGCCTTGGACACTTGCGCTACAACTACTGAGCCTTCATTTAGAATTTTTTTTCAATACTATTTATTTCACTTTTCAGAAATGTTAGCGGCGTGGCTCTAGGGATGGCAATGTCGCTCTGTCAGTCAGTCCACTTTGGTCCAGACTCAAATATCTCAACAAGTACTGGATGGATTGCTATGAAACTGTCATGGCTCATCACCCTGCAGTATTTCTACCCTGGTTTTCTATCCATTCGTCACCAGATCATTTCTTCAGTTTTTTTGCTAGCAAGCTCTCAGGCCTCAGTTTGTTTCCCAGTACTAGATAGTCTGTGTACCTATTTGTGCTTGTGCTAATCCCGTTTTCCTGTGCTCCAGGTTACCCATCTTCATCGGCTCTCCCAGTTCCCCTGCATCCCCCCCCCACCCACGGACATCCCTGACGCACCTGTTCCCTTTCACCTTCCCTTCTCCATATACTGAATAAACCAGTGTGTTCTTCCTTCAACCCAGTGTCTGTGTCCTGCAGTTACTTGGTGATCCCCTGACTTTTCCACTATCGCCACCATAAGGTTGATATCTAAAGCTATTGGTTTGCTGTGAATTTTGACAATCACGTCCCCATCAAGATGAATTGCTATAACTTATAAATTATATTGTGGCACCGACATCAGCTCAAAATGTAGATTTGTCAGAAGCTTAACTTTATGACTAAATACCTGAAAAACAAAATGACATTTCCGTTAGTGTCAGCTATACTTTTGCACATAGTGCTATTTAGAATGTTAACATGCTAAGGCGCTAAAGTAAGTAACATTGTACCTGCCAAACATTGGCATGCAAGTATTTGTATTGTGAGCATGTTAGCATGGTGTCGTAAGGATTTAGCTCAAAGCATCACTGTGGTGCTAGCATGGCTGTAGACTATTTTTCAAAAGTGTTTAAAGATGCACTTCTTTATACTGTATGTCCGTGACACTGTGTCTGACAGCATTACTGTATGCTATGTAGATATTGACTGGGGAACAGCCAGGACTTTGTATGGAAATGCACTGATGGGACAATAAATTCCTTTAATTATTTTGTTGAGGATGAAATCTCACTTATATATTCTGACTGTAGTGTACCTGACAGATGCCCAAAAATGATTCACTAATAATCTAAATAAAGAAAAGACTTAATTTCATTATCTGTCAGTTTCTGCCATGTCCTCTGTGCCTTGGTTTATTTTTGATCTCAAACAGACACAAAAATTAGATTTAAATTTACATGTAATCCCTGTCGGGCTGTGTAATAATATGCCATTTAAACAGATCACACAGTCAAAGAAACTAATGGGAATCATTAGGTCTCAGATGAACATTCAGAGTATTCAAATAACCAAAGAATGAAGAGAAAATTTAAAGGGCCACGTTGACCATACGGTGTAAACACTGTCCCCTCATGATATTCTCGTATTTACATATGACAAAGCCCCTATACACCTCAACAGCGGTTTGACGAGTGCCAGGAAGCTGTTCCCCAATCACAAGATCCAAGACTTGGTGGGACGTTAGGGAGTGAAGAGAAGTAGGGTAAATCTGAGTTCAGTGCAGCAGTATATCTCACTACACCAGAGGCTATTAATATTTCTTCATAGGCAGACAGGCAATTTATAAATATGCATATGCCATCAATTTTAGCACTTAAAACCATCTGATGAGCCAGAAAAAGTTAAGAACCCCTGCTCTAAACAGTTCAAAGCTAGAGGGATTTTCTAAAGTTGTCAGGTGTTATTCCTCATCTTTATTTTGTCCACTCTCCATACATTGCCCTTCACTTATTATGGTAAAAGGCATATTTGCATTGCGTTTAATTATTACCTTACGCTGTGCACACATTGCCATGGACTGATACTGGGAAAGACAGTGATAATACTGACTGCAGAGAGCTATGAGAAAAGTAATCTGTATGGAATGGAGTCAGCTAAAGTACACACATGCCTATTTAAAAAAAATAAAAAGTCCTAATAAAAGTCCTTTTTCTCTGGTTTGCTTTTATTTTATGTTTATTTATTGTGTTTTAAAACAGTATCTGTTATTTAGATTTGATCATTTCCTATGAAATGAATAATACACACTATATATATTAGGGTCACCCTGAGCACATGTGACAGACATGAAAGGGTCTGGAGAAGCCGTGGAGAACGTTATGCTGAATGTAACGTCGTTCAGCATGACCAGTTTGGTTGTGGGTCAGTGATGGTCTGGGGAGGCATATCTATGGAGGGATGTACAGACCTCTACAGGCTACAGAGGTCTTTGGATTCAGCCCTCTGTAGGCATCGTTTTTCTTTCCCATTGAGATCTGATGTGTTTTCAAAATGTTCCTTTACTTTTTTTGAGCAGTGTTTAATAATATAATTGCATTTAATTTTTAAATAATTTTAAAAAGTATCATGTAAACAATAAATAATATAAATAATAGTGTAAGATAAATTTGATTTGTTGATAAAAATTGACATTAACATGACTTGTGTAATTACACAACATACGTACTTATGGCAAGTCTCTGGAAATAGTATATCACTTTCTAAGAAACAGGGAAGGTGTCACTATGTCACTGTGGCATGTTATAGTATGTCACCTTTGATATTTACAACCTAATTCCAGAGATGCCTTTCATTCAAATATGTATCCATGAAAATCATGGTCTCTTATGGTCATTTTGAATCTCCTTGCAATAGTTTTGCGTTTCTGTGGTTGTTTTGAGTCTCTGTGTAGTGTCTGCTTTGCATGTGTTCGTGGTCATCGTATGCCACGTCATTTCACATCTCTTTTTTGTTGGTCGTTTGTTTGTTGTGTGTCTGTTGATGATATACACCTCTTTAAGGACATAAACAGTCACTTTAAACACAGGAACTGGCCAAGGGCAATCCTGTCCCCTTGGGCCCCTGGACCTGTGGCCTAGAAGGCCCATTTAGTAAGCTTCCATAATGAAAGCTGGATCTTTCACATTTGATTATTTGCTAAAACAGAACAGCATACATTGGCATGACACTTAATAGCAAAGCAAATCCTTCTGTACAGTGTACAGTATATACATCATAATAGAGGGCTGGTTCCTGGTACTTTCTGTGTGACATGACATGTAGAACCCTGTACACAAACACACACTTTCACTGTATTTTTCTACTTCTTCCTGTCTATTTTGCTCATCATGGCCTTGACATCAACAGGAGCAGAGGCAGCGGCGGCCTTGGCCGTTTCCTCCTCCTCCTGCTGCCAGAGGATGATGGGATGGATGCCTTGGCCTCGGTTCTGAGCATTTTGTGCCAGCTGGGCCACACTAGGGTGGAAACAGAAACATGATGAACTCAAGATGATTGTTAAGCCACTTTCTCTGGGGAGGGAGTGTAAGTGTTTTTGTAAGTGGCTTTCAGTTGTTTTAAAGATGCAGGTTCAGGCATACTGAATTTTAAACCTGTAGTGTAGTTACCAATTTCTTTTTTACTTTATTGACTCACACAAGTAAACAGAAAAACAAAATGTACACAATTCTGACAACTAATCAACAAACAAGTGAGTCCTACCATTTCCAAACCAATTTCCAAATCTAAACCTGATGATCTGCAATTTTTCAAACTCAGACAAAACTTAAAACATACCAAGTTATTGTACTTAGCCCAGAACACCGCCGAAACACATTATCACATTATATAGTTTCTCTAGATGGCACTGCCCTGACCTCCAGCGCCACCGTAAGGAATCTTTGAGTTATCCTTGATCAGGATATGTCCTTTAACTCCCATATAAAACATACTTCAATGACTGCTTTTTTTCACCTAAGTAACATTGCAAAATCAGGCACATCCTATCTCAAAAAGATGCAGAAAAACTAGTCCATGCATTTGTTACGGCTAGGCTGGACTCTAGCTGATCCAAATGCTGTGGCACATTCACTGACAAGAATCAGGAAAAGAGATCATATTTTCCAATTTTAGCTTCTCTACACTCCCTGGCTCCCTGAAATATCCAGAATAGAATTTAAAATCATTCTCCTCACCTATAAAGCCATTAATGGTCAGGCACCATCATATCTTAAAGAGCTCAGGGTATCCTATTACCCCACTAGAGCACTGCGCTCCCAGAATGCAGGGATGTTGTGGTTCCTAGAGTCTCTAAAAGTAGAATGGGAGCCAGAGCCTTCAGCCATCAAGCTCCTCTCCTGTGGAACCAGCTCCCAGTTTGTGTACGGGAGGCAGACACCCTCCTCACATTACACGTTACTAACTTCACTGCTTCCCTTTCTCTCCTCTCTCTCTCTCTCTCTCTTTCCTTCTTCTGCTGTCTGTGAGTGTTTCTGCCTCCTGAATTGTAGAGACCGCCGGCGGCCCCCATGTTCCTGCTCAACAGCCACTGCTGTTATTATTGTTACTGCTCTGATATTTTTTTCCGCCACACCAATGCAATACAGGTGAATGGAATTTGTGGCACTCCCAGCATTGAAACATGGCGAATTCAATTTCCACCATTCTTTCAAGAAGCACTGTGCTACTGTGTATTACTCTGGATACTCCCCAGAGCGTATTTGGAAACCCATTCCTTCTTTCTGGGCTGCAGATTCCACTGACACTGTATGTGATTCCTCTCTGCACGTGTGAATACTAATTGTTGCCACCTGTGCTGCCCTGGTGAACGGAGGTGTGTGTAGCCCTAAGCCAATCAATCTGCTGGGAGACGGCGGAGCTATAAAGAGAGGAGACCTGGTAAGACAGAGGACTGTTCTTCATTCTGCTTGAGAGCTACTGCATGTTTGTGAAGTCTCTGTAGAGACTTAAAATTGATGAGGATGAGGACACTTGATAAATGTTTGGAAGAGCTGGAAGCCAAATGCAGACAGAGTCCAATGTCAGCCTCAGTGCAACTTTTATCTCTCTTTGTGATTGCTCGGTTAAACTAACAAGGTTTGTGGTGGGAGAGGAGGATCCTTTTCCATATTGCACATGTAGAGCCTGGATGTTCGATTCACTGGGTAAGAGGGGTGGAGTGTTTTATGAGTACATTTTGTGGCTAAGCTAGGTAGCTCTCTTTTGGGTGTTCTTTTGACTATTTAGGGAGTAGTTAGGGGTGTTTTGTTCTTTGGTGTCCACCTGGGTCCCTCTGCCATTACTTGTTTCTGTAATCTTTGTGTATACAGTATATTGTCTTTTTAGAGAAAAGTAATAAACCTTCCCTTTGGTTTATCACATCAGCTGACTTGGCTCCCTTGACAAACAACAAACAATAAACACAATCATATTTTGAAGCCTATTTGTACATGTATTGGAATACTAAAAGGAACACATTGAACATGTCTGGTCAACTTGGCTTTGTGTGTAGTTGTCAAGATTATTCTGACATTTTAGACAAAGGAGACAGATGGATTGAAGGGCCAGCGCCTCACTATCTATTCAGCAGGAACATTCTGTGAGGTCAGCTTTGATTATCGTAAGGAAAACAACAGCAAGGTCATGAAGGAAGTCTGAGCAACTGGAATTGTTAGCTGAGCCAGAGCTACTGGCTCGCTGCAGGCTAATGGTTCATATCTGTAAGGAACGGAGACCTTCCTTATGGGGACGGTCATAGATGGTACAAATATGCCTTGCTGGAGAGATAATGACAGAGAACTGGTTGGCATTACTGTGTGTTACATTATCAATATAGATCGCTTCTCTCCTTGTACAAGCTTCAGTAAATACTTCTGCTTTGACTTCACCTGGGTCTCTGAAATTTCTTCAGCACAGTCACATCAGAGATTTTCCATCACAGCAGTGATTGCTAGATCAGTCAGAAAGGTTTAGCCACCAACCTGAAGTTATGAGGCTCAGGGTTCTGTGCCTTCTTCTGGATGTCTTTGTAAACTGGAGATTTGAGGTAACGGAAGAAAGTATCCTGTACAGATGAAAGCATATGAGACTGCAGGTGACCAGCTTCACTACACAAGTGCTTTCTCAGTCTGAGAAGGTGAACATAATTTGGGTAACATTGTATTTATTTATTTTTTGCATCACACATTACACTATTAATTATATTCCGTAGCTCCGTAGGCATTATTGGTTCACTAATTGATTTACAAGTACAGTAAGAACAGTACAGACGCACCTTTTTCATGAGCATGAAGACATGTGTCTGTGCTGCTTCCAGCACATAGCGGTGAGGATGCTCCAGGCCTTTCACTGTCAGACCCATTGTCCTACCATCAATGTTGATCCAGCGGGGGGCACCAGGGGCCAGGAAGGTCCTGAACACACAGACACTCCGGATCAATATCATTTTTTAGAATGGTTGATGTATCTTTTGTATTGGAAAGTCATCCACCACTATTGACACACAGATAAAGTATATAGAATGTACTACACACTGCATTTTGCTTTTCATACTAGTATGCAGTATGAAACTGTCAAATCAATTTTTAGCTGGTTTCTGGTTTTGGGAAGTGGAAGTAAACAATAACATGGCAAACCAAATGTTGGCACTTTGCATTACACACAGTAGGGAAGGTAGACTGCTCAGATGAATTCTGGAGAATATTTTCAGAATAAGTAAAACATGTGCAAATGCAGATATTGCTTTTGTATGTATACTACATGCTACATTTTGGCCAAATAAGTACGTACTGCCAGTATAGTGGGTGGTTTTGAATACCGCTATAGTCTACTAACTCGGTTTGGAAAAACAATATTTGTAAAATATGCCAGTGTTCAAAGAAGAATTCACATTAAATTAAATATGGTGCCATTTGTTATATGCCCACAAAAAGGCAAACCCATATCCATCATGGTTTCATTTTTATATTATGTCTTTTATTTATACACAGGCTGGTGATTGTGCTTCAAAACTAGTAACTAGTATGCACTAAGCAGAATGTGATGACCGATGGTGGGATGTTTGCTGATGTTGGCAGCACTGTCAAATTTGATTAAACCACACCCACACACTCCTGATGAAGCATCATTATCTTTTACTGTTGTCTACCTATTCATGGTTTAGTTCATTTAAAGGAGAACTTCAGTTTTAGATTCACCTCTGACCACTGCAGCAATGCAGCACTGCAATACTGATAGGTGTGGTACGGAAATGTACTTTGTAGCTCCTACAACCACACCCAACAGTGATGTCACGCTATCCTGCAGTACACTTCTACATCTCACTGCAGCAAGGTGAGAAGTTGAAACACACAAACATCCCAAAAAACAAGATTTCCAGGTGGAGTTTACTTGCTCTTCTAGTCGAAAGTGCAGGACTTTTACACATAAATGAACATCCGCTACGGTCAAGCCACTGCCAGACAAGCTCACACAATGCTGATTAAGCCTATCCCCGCCAGGTAAATCTCTCTGTATACCTGTTTTTAAATCTGGTGAGTGTGGCGACATTCCCCTGCTGATGCACCGGTAGTAAAACCAGAGCCATGTAGACAGAGAGTCGCATCAACAGGAGTTCAAAATGCTTGTTGGTCACATGTAGACTTCAGAGACTTCTCTCTACATGGCCCTGGTTTGTCAGAGCTGAGAGGAACAATCATAGCGACGGAGAAGCTACAACAACTAGAACTATGGAGGAAAAACCTTAGAAGTGTCCAAGAAAAGGTTCTGATGCTCCAGATAAAAAGAAACAAACACGGATAACCATTGGTGTAGCTGTTCCTTGCTGGAGAAGCTGAAAGAAGAGCAGGGACTGAGGGCAGACAGGATGTGGCCTTACTGTTCTTTGACAGGTCTTTGTGAAATATTTGATGTAGGCTGTGCTATTACATTAACTCTACCTAATGGATTATTGTCTTGGAACTGTGGGAAATCTGATGGGGGCGAGCTCCCCTGTAGGCATACTCATGAGGATGCATCGACACTGTTTGTGTTATTACTCTCACTGCCAGAAAAAGGAGACAAAAGTTCTGCACTCCAGCTTTAATGTTTAATGAGAAATGCTTGAAGCTTACTTTGAAGGATTTGAAACCAGGTTTTCAGTGGGTTTTTGTTTATGTATGACTCAGTAGTTGTCAAAGTAATTTGGTTGAGATCATTGATATGACAGAATACAGTGCTGACTAACACCCCCATGTGTTTTTTAATTGAAATGTATTGCAGAGTTTTGTAAAGAACACCACTTTGTTTGTTTTATTGTTCTATAGTTATTGTAATATGTTTTGAAAGGGAAAGTAATGTAGGAAGGAAACTGTTTATTAATGTATATAATACTAATGTATTGTCATAAGTTACAGTGCTTATTTTACTTTTATTTTACAGTGCTTAAGTACCTGCCTCAGTACAAAGCAAACATGTGTTAGAACAGGCTGAGCAGTGTTGAAACATACTGTTCCTTAAAGGTCCCATATTTTAAGTTATTATAATAGAATCTGTACCATTTGTGTATCTATTGAACACTTCTGTAATGGTGTTTCGAAAAAAAGTGTTTTTTAATTCCCCCCTTCTTTTATGAGGGCCTCATTTTGCTGCTAGGTGGCAGTAACCACGTTCTATTTGTCAGCAAGTGCTCTGAATGGCTAAGTACAGATCAACTCACAGGGTGGCCTGGGTTCAGATTTTATTGGAAGGTTACAGTGAACATGGCTGCAGGATCGGTCGGGACTCACTGTTTGAGTAGAGGTAGACGGAGGTAGGTAAGTGTCTGACATGTTAATGATGGATGAACAAATGGTAGGTAGAAGGAAGTAAGAACATAACTCCTAAGGGCACCAATCAATATTCTGTATGTATCTGAAAATGGATATTGCACACACATATAATAAACAGTACAATTTGTCGTACTTGAAGATGGTCTCAGCTTTTGATGACATGGAAGATCCAGTGCCCCATTTCAATTCTTCAGCTGCCTCCCAAAAAGCCAAGTTCTCCCCTGGGACACACACACACTTATTTTGTAATATAAATATATATTTCTTTTTATTTATTCATTTATTTTTTGCATATAGATTCTTGGCTACCAAGAGAGATTGCTCTTTTAATTTTCTAAAAAATAAATATTTTCCCTATATGCTCAACTATATGTATCGCTATCTCTATATATATCTATATGTCTATATATCTTTCTCTATATCTATCTATCTATATATATCTATATATATAGATAGATAGATCTATATATAATATATATATATATAGAGAGAGATTTCTCTCTCTCTCTCTCTCTCTCTCTGGATAGATAGATAGATATCAAGAAACGACCCTGCTTGTTTCCATGTGAACTATAACATAAAAAACATAATGATAGGGGAGGAGCAACAATGTCACAAGTTAGACTTTGCTCGATACCTGCCTTAGTTAGCCCTTATATGAGGAAGGTTGACAAAAACTCAAAGGCATGTATAAATGTACTTTATATTAAACAAGAGAAAGTATTGGAAATTGAGAGCAGTAAATGCACACCATCCCTCTTTGTCAGATTGATGATCTAAACTGAAATGAGTTTAATGACATACCGCTGAACTCCTTCTTGAGAAAGACCTTGAAGTCATCTCGGCCTCGCAGGTCACTCAGCAGCTCGAACAAGCTGAAGGACCAGCGCTCTACTCGCATCTTAGTGGGGACGTCAACTCTGGACATAAACACAGGCGGAGTCACTCACAGTCAAGACTGCAACTTTGACCTTTTCTAGACATACACAGAAGCTGTATGATACATTTACTACGCAGTGTGGAGCTGTGTTTGTGTAAATATTCACATAGCAAATTAAATGTACATAATTACAGGAAATAAAAAAAAAGGTTCACAAACCTGTTACAGTAATACACATATGTATATAATGGATATTGATTGATTGTGTTTTTATCCATCTAGTTATTTATTTATGGAAGGGATGTTCCCATCACTTCATCTGAGACTGAATTTCTGAACGCTTTTATTTTCTGTTCTGAACACCCGAAAGATCACTATAGGAATTTTCTTTCCGGAACTACTTTAGCATCATCATCATAGCCATAGCTATGGTAGCTGGATTGTGGCTACTTTTAGCATTGTAAAGACACAAGTTGAAGCTGGTGCTTCTATCAGACATGACAGGTGTATTTTCACCTGCTCAGCATAGCCATGTCACTTCACTCCACACACATTCACAATGTGCTAATACTAAAATAACTGTTTGAGGCTTTTCTCCAGTGTGTTAGGACCAGTTGCTGCCATGGCTGTGGTATCATATTACAGTTCAGCCTTCCTCTATAGTAGTGGTTCTCAACCTTTTTGAATTGCCACCCTAGAATATTGAGGATGGCATTTGCAAAACTCTGAAAGCTACCAAACTCACACAGGGAGACCATTGCTCTGCCCACAGACAGAACAACATCTGCTGTATGGGCAGCTGTGGCTCAGCGGGTAGAGCAGGTCATCCATTATCCCGGGGTTGGCAGATCACATGTCCACATGTCAAACTGTCCTTGACAAGACACTGAACCCCAAGGTGGAGGCCAGAACCTTGCATGGCAGCTCTGTCACTATCAGTGTGTGTGAGAATGAGACAATCTATGAGGCACTTTAGGAAGTGAAGATTTGGCTTTAATTACTGTTTGACAAACACACTCAATAAAATCTATTCTAAGGTAAATTAGATCATAACGTATAAAAAATTCCCCAATCTACAATATGTTATTTTATTTAAAATACATTATCTTCACAACCATCTGGCAACCCCCGCAAATGATCATGGGACCCCGTTGGGAATGGCAACACCTAGGTCAGGGATCGACCGGTCGATCGCGGAGAGATTCCCAGTCGATCGCGAGAAGTGTCTAAAGATCTAGAGAAGGGGTGTCATTCTTAATGGGTCCAATCCGGCCCACAGTATCAATGACGCACTCGGGGCCCAAAGCTCTATCCCGGTCAGACATGACGGTGAAACACGTCCTGGTCTGGTCCTGAGGCTCCAAAACTGCTGTGCAAAGTTAACTACAGCGAGGACAAAGTACTTCCTGTGTGGTCCTTTCAAAACTAAACTTACGTTTCTCCCTCAACGGTGTTCCTCGTATTGACAGTTAAGGAGGATTTTATTTTGTTAATACACCGGAAATAGTCACTTCCCTGCTTCCCGTGACCCTGCTCATTACCCCGTCTTAAAGATGTGCGTGCTACCGGAGTTAACGCTGACATGAAACGGTACAGAGACAAGATAACGGGACTGCTGAGGTAGTTTGAAAGACGGTTTCATGTCTTTGGTGAACTTGAGACTGAATTCGCATTTTTTTGCTCGTCATTCTCAGTCCAGGCCTCTGATGTGCCTGTCGACATTCAACTTGAAATAATTGATTTGCAGTGTGATGCAGATCTAAAGGACAAATTTGCCTCAGTGGGCTTGGACACTTTTTATCAGTATCTCTTGCCAGGGTTCCCCAAATTGACAGCACTGGCTGCAAAGGTTTTGTGCATGTTTGGAACTACCTACCACTGTGAACAAGTGTTCTCTGTAATGAACATCAATAAAACAAAAGTGCACTAAAGTGCTCACACACAGGCACTTAAATGACATTCTGAGGTTAGCTGCTACTCAGGATATGAAGCCTGATATTGATGCACTTTGTGCAAGCCAAAAGATGCCAAGCCTCAGTAAGTTAACTGCTGAATATGCTGCGTTAGACACCTTTTGCACTCTGAAGAATATAGTACTGTGAATACTATCTGTGGCAAAATGTAAAAACGCTGAAATATTGTTCAACAGGAAGTAGGTCAGCAGCTTCACTACAAATGGGTTTGGTAGAATCCTATTGTTCACCCACTGCC
>JAVQJF010075507.1:0-28282 GCA_036023855.1 Gadopsis marmoratus
TATATATGTATATATATATATATATATGTATACACATATATATATATATATACATAAAAATCTGATATAGTCATACATTTTGGTGTGATGCAAATAGTTTTACTGCGTCTTTGCGGAGCTACTTGCTTCTGTTCAGTTTTCCTGCCAGTTTCATGCCTGTGTTTCAAGATTTTTCCTGTTTGTTTGTGTATTTCCTTTCTATCTGCTCATAGGCCTTTTGCAGCAGATGTTTTCACTCGTCATAGTAGGAAAAGCACAGGTGTTACTAATAACTTTAACGATGGCTCTGTTGTGTCCCATGTCCCAGTAAGTCATTACAGTGTAAAAGTGAGACAGCACGAACAATACTAGGACCCTGAGACTGAAACGGCTAAATGGAATTCAGCTATAATTAATTTTACTATTTACACCTGTGCTTTTCCTACTGTGATGTGTTAAAATGTATTTTGTTAAAAATAAAAAATAGCACTCTATTTTGCTTTTTTATCCATATTTAATCTTTGTCTCATCTTGTGTGATCATCTGTTTGTTCTTGGTAGGAAAATCCCACTGCAACCTTGGAGGACCTGGAGAAGCCTGGTGTGGATGAGGAGCCCCAACATGTGTTGCTCCGCTATGAGGATGCCTACCAGTACCAGAACATCTTTGGTCCTCTTGTGAAGCTGGAGGCCGACTACGATAAGAAACTCAAAGAGTCCCAGGTAAAGAATTAACAACTGAGAAATTTGTCCATTAAAAAGCCTTTGTCTTGTAACAAACAAGACTGTCAAAATAGCAATGATTAGGGCCCGAGCAGGGAAACCTGCAAGGACCCTATTGTTTTTGTTAGGATTATTATTATTACTATTATTTTTATTTTATTTTATTTTTTATTGTAGCACTTTGGCGGAAGAAATGAGCTGCTAGTTAATTTTATGTTTGATCAAATAATCAATTACTGAACAAACTGATTGAGTTTAGTTTATTGCTGGAGGTAAAGAACACTGCTTAGAAGCATGTTGAATTACTTAGTTTCAGTCAGTATTTAGCTTTTTCCACTATGGTTTTTCATCCAAAAACTACATTTTTGTTGTCTGTCATAATTTTGACTTAAAGACGGTTTCTGCTGCAATTTAAGTATTAGATGTTTAAATGTTGCTCCCTAACAGACTCAAGACAACATTACGGTCAGATGGGACTTGGGCCTAAATAAAAAGAGGATTGCTTACTTCTCTCTTCCCAAGACAGACTCAGGTACAGACCACACTCGCATTCAATTATTTGAGTGACATCACAATGACATTTAAATAATTCCATGTGTGGCTTATAATCACTTACAATGGTGTAATTTTTTTACTAATTTACTAATTTTTTCTTACTAATTGATTTTAAATTGTGCCTCTGGCAGTTCCCTGCTGTGATGTGTACTTAAGTTAATAAGAGTTTTGTTTTTTGTCCCTAGATATGCGTCTGATGCAGGGAGATGAAATTTGCCTGCGGTACAAAGGAGACCTAGCCCCTCCATGGAAAGGCATTGGACATGTCATCAAAGTTCCTGATAGTATCCTTATGACTGTTATAATCGACCAGCTGTATCTAACAGGATACCAAATTTGACCACATCTGTATTTCAAACATTTATCATTTTTGCAATGGTTTATCACCTTAATCTTAATTAAGTTGAACTTCACTTAAACGTGCAGTGAAATGAGTCTGTAAATCAAACCATGATTAAATAAAGCACATTAGACATAATGTTATAGCGGTATCAAATATGCTAATAACTGCAGTATATATTCAAAGGTCCTACCTCTTCCTTGACTTGCTGTACCAGACTATGGTGATGAGATTGCCATAGAACTAAGGAGCAGTGCTGGGGCTCCAGTGGAGATCCCACACAACTTTCAGGTCGACTTTGTGTGGAAGTCCACTTCCTTTGACAGGTATTCACAAGAAAAGCCACACGCTCTTTTCTCTTGCTGTGAAATCTGTAGGCAAGACCTGAAAGCCAAATTTATGTATCAGTTACGATAAGCTCCTCTTTAGTTGAAAATTTGTTTTTGTGTCGGAGGGTCAGTCATTTGGTTAAAGTGGAAGCCAATGTATACATACACATCAAAAAGTCTACCTTAAACTGAAAAGCTACAGATCATTTTCTTGTTTAAATTTATGTAATAGTCTGCATATTCAGTCAATGGTAACTTTTAAAGAGCTTTTTGTATTTCACTACAGTGTCTGAATCTGAGAACACTTTGCTTTGTATTTAATGTAATATTGTACACCATTGATAATTAAATAATTCTTGGAAAAAGTAAATTCATGCATAAATGTTGTATAGTGTGTAAGTGAAGGTCCTCGTTGCTGGAATCATTTTGACAAAGGTTTGCTGGGTCCAGTTTAGAACTTTCTCTCAATATTTCCATCTTCATCATCCAGGATGCAGAGTGCCCTGAAGACATTTGCTGTGGATGAAACTTCAGTGTCCGGTTACATCTACCACAAACTGCTGGGACATGAGGTAGAGGATGTGGTCATCAAGTGCCAGCTGCCAAAACGCTTCACCGCCCAAGGCCTACCTGACCTTAACCACTCACAGGTGAGAGAGACGGGGAGGAAATTGTCACGTCAATACCTATGACATAACCTACATTACATATACAAACAACATGACAGAGATCATACACAGTTTGATCCAAGGGGAGTATATTTCTTGTATATAGTGACTTTTTGATGCAATGTAGCTGTTGTGTCCCCAGGGCTCACATGAATGTGGTTTGTTGTGATGCAGGTGTATGCTGTGAAGACAGTCCTGCAGCGTCCTCTCAGTCTGATCCAGGGTCCTCCTGGCACAGGGAAGACAGTAACCTCTGCGACCATCGTCTACCACCTGGCTAGACAGGGAAACGGGTAAGGCACATACAAATGATTTTACTCTTTTGTCTGTATTTTGTATTATTGGCCTGGTGCTATGTCAATAATGACCTAATACTGTATAATAACTATTTGGTTAGAATGTGGACTGCACACCTAAGACTGCAATAAAGCTTTTGTCCCTCCAGGCCAGTGCTGGTGTGTGCTCCGAGTAACATTGCAGTCGACCAGCTGACAGAGAAAATCCACCAGACGGGCCTCAAGGTGGTGAGGCTGTGTGCCAAGAGCCGGGAGGCCATCGACTCGCCTGTGTCCTTCCTGGCTCTGCACAACCAGACCCGTAACATGGACAGGTAGCACATAACTCTTTATGATTAGTAATAATTGTCAAAAGCAGCTGACTTTGCAAGACCTTTTCTGTGTGTGGTTAACTGAGTACAAGTATTAGCCGACATGCTTATCTGTGTATACACACCGTCAGTCTAGAAAAATGTCTACGAAAAATAAGAAGGTGTCAGTTAGTCCCAGTAATAATAAATAACTTGTACAGGATAATGTTGCTAAGCAACATAATTTCTAACAAGTCCTGAGAGAGCAACACTGGCTTGAGTTTGGGTTAATATTGTGTAGCAACAAATGGAAACCAGGGAATACAAATATGATAATTAGTGGCCTGAAATGATTCCAGACCCCTCAGTAATACAGCCTGTTACAGATTTAAGCCTTTGCTCTCGAGCACGCAATTTTACTCGCACTGTATTGAAATGATTCATACTTGCAGTATGCCCGAACTTCAAAAGCTCCAACAGCTGAAGGACGAGACTGGAGAGCTGTCCTCCTCAGATGAGAAGCGCTACAGAGCTCTGAGACGCACTGCTGAGAGGGAGCTGCTCATGGTATGGATAGTGCTGTTACTAAATTTCTACTAAATATGCTCCTGTTTGTGACAGTACTAGGCACAACATTGTACAACAACTTGGATATTAAGTGCCTAATGGTTTTTATGCTAATCCACTCAGGCCAACTGAAAAGAGTATGTTGCATGGTAATAGTTTTATAAAATCCTTCTAAAGTAAAAGAAGTTAAAGTTTTGAAACAAGTAGTATTTCACTGTTCATAAACATGTCTACTATATTCCTTTTCTCTTTCCCAGAATGCGGATGTGATCTGCTGTACCTGTGTTGGGGCGGGGGATCCTCGTCTGGCCAAGATGCAGTTCCGCTCAATTCTGATTGATGAGAGCACCCAGGCCACCGAACCAGAGTGCATGGTGCCTGTCGTCCTGGGGGCCAAACAGGTAGGTGCTTCATGAGTGGAATTACACCTGGATCTTTATATCGACTATCTGCTTAACCTGCTGTCATTGCACAGTTGTGGGGTCTATGGTGCCCACAGTTATTTATTTTCCTTTTTGTAATATTCTGGGTTTATTTCCGTAGTTGATTCTGGTGGGTGATCACTGCCAGCTGGGCCCTGTGGTGATGTGTAAGAAGGCAGCTAAAGCAGGTCTGTCCCAGTCTCTGTTTGAGCGTCTGGTAGTCTTGGGGATCCGGCCAATCCGTCTGCAGGTCCAGTACCGCATGCACCCAGCCCTCAGTGCCTTCCCCTCCAACATCTTCTATGAGGGCTCTCTGCAGAACGGAGTCACTGCCGGTAAGATGAAAAGAAACCATGGCTTTCCCTTTTGAGCCATCTAAAGCTTTTGAAACTTCCCTCTAAGTTTCAGGTGTGGCTAGAAGCTCTTAATAAATTTCCTTTCCTGCTTTCACCACACAGTAGACAGTTTTTTAAAAGACCTTTACTGTCTTCGTCAATCAAAGTGGTATTTTTCAGAGCAGCGTTGGTTATAACAGATTTGGTCCAGCTGTGTTTCAGCCTTCTTGTACTTTGGTCATCTGTAATAATCCTGGTCCAGTCAGGCTTATTCCACTCTAGTGTACTTCACTGTACAACAGCTGCACTAGTCCTGAGTCAGATCTGTTTGTTTGCCTCTTTTACAGCAGACCGCGTGAAGAAAGGCTTTGACTTCCAATGGCCGCAGCCTGACAAGCCTATGTTCTTTTATGTCACCCAAGGCCAAGAGGAAATTGCCAGCTCTGGAACATCCTATCTCAACAGGTTTCAACTTTCTAGATCATTATTGGACCTAATATTTATATTAAGAAGTATACCTGAAAATAGATCATGTTTATTTTGGATTTGATAGTTTCAGTATTTCAGTCAGCCATAATTAGTTTATGTGCCATGTTAAACTATATAAAAAATTCTTGCCATGTAAACACCCTTCTTGTCTATGCAGGACTGAGGCAGCTAATGTGGAGAAGATAACCACAAGGTTGCTGAAGGCTGGAGCAAAACCCGATCAGATTGGCATCATTACGCCCTATGAGGGACAGAGGTCCTACCTGGTCCAGTACATGCAGTTCAGTGGCTCCCTCCATACCAAACTCTACCAGGTATAGTTACACTTTTTTTTGCAGTTTTATCATTGTGTTGTGCGCTTCATCAGATAAAATGTATTACAACAATTTAAAGTGAAATCCAGTAATATGTTAAGTAGAGGGATTGGGGCCGATCCAGGTATATTTTAAAGGATCTGCTAAAGTATATGTTAGTGAACAACATTTATTCTGTAAGTAATTTGATGAAAGGCTGAAATGAAAGTTGTCTTGTTGGGCTTCAGAGTTTAGATGATGTAGCTCTTGAAAAAAAGGTGTGCCAAATTTAGTAGACTACAACTGTCATTTCAGTATGCCAGACATATATTTATTCAGCATTGCATATATTCTGCTGCTGCTATGTAAATATATGAGATGATATCAGGTCTGACTAATATTAAATGACTCGGATCGGGTTCTGGGCCAAAACTTAATCAAGATGTCCCTAATGTTAGGTTTAGAATAAGAGGAGGTTGAAATGGCTCTAAAAACCTACAGCCTTAAACAATACCACATTTGGGAAGAAAGCATTTCTTACAATTAGTAAATCTATTATCCTAAATGATGAGTTATTTTTTTCCACTGATTTCTCTTCATTGCTTTGGTAGGAGGTGGAAATAGCCAGTGTGGATGCATTTCAAGGCAGAGAGAAGGATTTCATCATCCTGTCGTGTGTGAGGGCCAATGAACACCAGGGTATTGGCTTCCTCAATGATCCCAGACGTCTGAATGTGGCACTCACTAGAGCCAGGTAAATCTACATGAAGTAAAACACCAGTTCACTTTGCACTGGATTTCAGCTTTTCAAAAGTATTGTATGTTGTTGATAAACCTTTTAATCATTAATTCATCTTCTGCTTATGTCACATAGGTATGGTGTGATCATTGTGGGAAACCCCAAGGCCCTGTCCAAGCAGCCTCTGTGGAACCACCTGTTGAATTACTACAAGGAGCAGAAGGTCCTGGTCGAAGGCCCCCTTAACAACCTGAGGGAGAGCCTCATGCAATTCAGCAAGCCCCGCAAGCTAGTCAACACAATCAACCCTGTGAGTGTAGTGTGTGTCTCTGTGTGTTACATACACAGAGGATATAGAATGCTGAAATGGGTCATGAATATGTTCTTTCAAGTTGGCCATGTAAAGGATTTAGGATGCAATTTAAAATGTACTCATGCACCTAGGACAAGTAGTTA
This sequence comes from Gadopsis marmoratus, assembly GCA_036023855.1. Lineage (NCBI taxonomy): Eukaryota > Metazoa > Chordata > Actinopteri > Centrarchiformes > Percichthyidae > Gadopsis > Gadopsis marmoratus. The sequence continues at coordinate 6,481 of JAVQJF010075507.1, forward strand.
AAAGAAAACAGGGTAATAAATCAGTGTACATGCAAGAAGTATTGAGACTTGTCACAAAATCACTCCAAATAGCATTGCTTGTCCTTTTTGCTTTGCAGGGGGGTCGATTCATGAGCACAGCCATGTATGATGCCAGGGAGGCCCTCATTCCTGGCTCTGCGTATGACCGCAGCAGCAATGGTGAGAAATCTTAAATAACATGATAATTTTTATTTCAAAACTTAGACAGTTTTTTTAGTAATGAACCCTATCACAAGCACCATGATTTAATGGGAAGTAAAATTAATCTGTTCTTCTGTTCACTACAGGACGTACGTCCAACATGTATTTCCAGACCCACGACCAGATTGGTATGATTGGCACAGGCCCCAGTCCCATGACTTCCATGAACATCCCCATCCCCTTCAACCTCGTGATGCCCCCCATACCTCCACCGGGGTACATGGGACAGGTCAATGGACCCACGTCAGGTGAGAAAGACGTAAAACTTTGAGTCATGTTAAGTGTGGCCTACATGTTGTTCAGTTAGCTATGAGACACTAGTCTGAACTGTGGTACCCGACATTTTTCCTCCAGGTCGTGGTGGAGGTATGAAAGGCAAAGCAGGCAGCGGAGGAGGCGGTGGGACTCGAGGTAGCCGTCAAAGAAACCGCGGCAATATGGGAAACCAAAGCGGCGCAAATGGAGGAGACCGTGGAGGCCACATGAGTGGCAGCCAGGCCAGCCAGGACATTGGCTCCCAGCCCTTCTCCCAGGGGCCTCTGACGCAGGGCTACATCAACATGAGCCAGCCGTCACAGATGAGCCAGCCTGGGCTCTCCCAGCCTGAACTCTCACAGGTTTGTTCACTGAACTGTCATCCACGGTGAATTAATTTTAATTAGCAATGCATTATTAAGAGATTTAATGAAGTGCTAAGTAGGTGAACTTTATGAAGCAAGCTGTATGTTTATAGCAATTAGTATCCAGTGCCAGGGGCTTTTGGCACATATATATTCCAAGTGTTTGTCCAGGTTTCCTCCTCAAGTAAAGACTTCATCTTCATGTCTAAAGCCACTTATTCATTTTCTGCCTGGAAAGAAATGAATGAATAACTGTTGACTGGCCTCTTTCACTTTTTGTTTGTCCCACTATAGGACAGTTACCTAGGAGATGAGTTCAAGTCCCAGATTGATGTGGCTTTGTCCCAGGACTCCACCTACCAGGGGGAGCGGGCCTACCAACACGGTGTGACTGGTCTGTCCCAGTACTAGACTGTAAGTATTCCACTGGGGACTAAAACTAAGATGACTCATTGAAATTAAAGGAATAGTTTGACATTTTGGGAAATAAAATCCTTGTCAAAATTAACTAGATGAGGACATTGATACCACTTTGGCTGCTTTAACAGTGCAGTTTCCCTTTTGTGATTAATAAACAACGCTGTCTGTTTAGCTTAGCATAAAGACAGGAAACGGAGGGAAACGGCTAGCCTGGCTTTGTTCAAAGGTATCAAAATACACCTAACAGCATCTCTAAAGCTCACTAATTAACACGTTACAAGTTGCTGCCTGGAGTTTCCTTTGGTTGTTGGCAGCTTCATGCTGACAAGACTGCAGGAAGTCACTGCTCCTGATCAAAAAAGCAATGCATATTAAAGAAATGTGATATAAGGTGTTAATTGGTGAGCTTTAAAAGTGCTGATTTGCGATTTTATTTTTGTTACCTAGCTAGCTGTTTTCCCCCAGTTTTCAGTCTGTGCTAAGCTAACTGGCTGTTGGTCCAGCATCATATTTACTTTACGGGTACAGGCAAGAGTGGATTTAGTCTTCTCATCTAACTTTCGGCAATAAAGGGAATAAGCACATTTCCTTTCACATTGAACTATTCCTTCTAAAGACTAATGAATATTTTCAACAAGTATTAATGTGTATATTTTTATTTTGTATTTGTCTTACAGGTTGCTGGAAAGGAGCTAGGCCTGTGTGAAGCTTAGTTCATTGGTATTTTATTCTGGGTAATAACAAAAAAGAACAAACATGGATACCCGTTTTCCACTGCTACAACCGAAGCACCACTGTGTGAAAGTAACAGGAGAGAGACCGTGAGAAACCAACCACAAGAGTGAGAGCAAAAATGGGAGTAGAGCTGGACAGGAAGCGAGCAAGACAAGCAAGAGTGGGAGGCTGGCGGAGGAGAGAAAGCACTGCTGCTCACACGCGAAGACATGGCGAAGGAGAAAAGCTGTCGTTGTCGGAACAGCGCAGTTGGAGAGGCAAGACCTTCGACAGGTCAAGGAGGGTGGAAGGTCCGAACGACTCTGGAGGGGGAAAGGGGGACAACTGTCATCTTGTCCCTCGGATGCCGCTAAACCCTCACGGGATCTCCAGGTGGCATGGTTGGGAATCTTGCTCCAAAAGCTGAGAAAGATGGAGAAGAGGAGTCTCACACAAATGCCCTCCAAGCTAACTAAACAGGATGCCTTCTGTGACTTGGAGAGAGAGAGAGAGAGAGAAAACAAAAGGGGACACAACTCTTGAAGCAGTTGATATGGCAACTTTTTTAAACTCAAAGCTTGAATTGAGGCTCTGCATTTGATCACATCTAAGCTTCCAGGAGAGAAGAGTGAAAACACTGTTTGGCTATTCAGGTGAACTCAAAAATGCTTGTGGTGTTGTGACTCAAAAGAGTTCAAATGATATCTGAGGATTACATAGCCACGGGTCATTCAATTTTCTTTCTCAGCTTTGAGTTGGAAAGTTTTCTAAATAAAGGCTGTTTTCATTGAGGTTTTCAGTGACGTAAGCTGGTGCAGTTGGCCGTCTTTCTAGGCAGGTCTTTCTCAAGGTGGTCTGCAGAGAACAAGTGGTGGAATTAGCTCTTAAAAATATAAATGATGTAAAAGAAAAACATCTTTGTCTCCAGATCTGAGGAGGTGGGCTCCAAAGATCTGAATATAGGGAGACAATTTTGTTTTTGTTCTTCTAAATGTATCTTTTTAGTAGTGAAAGTGAACACCATAACCAGCTTGTAACTGAATTAAGTTATTCTTTTCTGCTGACCCTGAAGCCACTTAAGCTATCCGATAGGGATCATCTTGAGCATATGTAGCTAAATGCCTCAAATAAGCAAAATCGAAAGGGCAGTAATTTCCAAAGACCAGACATCATGCATACAGTGAGATTTAACCATTTGTACTTGACTATTACAGTAAATTGAAGTAAGAAATCACTTCTAAGTGAAATCAAGGGTTTTCATGCCTATTGAGTACCTGACAAGACTACGCACAACAAACGATGAAAACTTCTAAGGCCCCATCTTGGAACAAATGTGTTGAAGAGAAACTGGATTATTGATGTCACCATGTTAGACTGTGGTGCATTTTGGAAAGCCCACTGATTACACATCGTGAGGTTATATGTTGTGTGTGTGTGAAATTTAGCATAAAGATCTTTAATAAGATATGATGACCCAGGTGTAATGTCAAACGTTGTCTTTTTTTTGCCTTCTGTTATCCTGAAGTCTAAAAAGGAAAGTGAAACGGACACAAATAGTAGTGCACCGTGTCAAAGACAGAACAGTTTGTTCTATAACTTTGTTAAATGTTGGTGAACTTTGTGTGTTAGTTTCAGTGCTCTGCCTGTGTTGTACATTCACATTTCACATGCTTTAGGTGGACACGTGAAGTTTCCATTCAGCTTGTTTTTTATCAGTATCTCATTTTCTTCTGAGGCATATTAACTCTGCTTTCCTTGAACAACTTTCCTTTTCATACCATTGAAATGCGTGACACTGAAAAATCTGGTCGTCCTCAAACGTGTAGTCATTTTCGTGACCGTTTCATGACCGCCATACCTCTGACCTAAAGCTGGCTTGAACAAGTTTAATGTTAAATGCTTGTTTGGGCCGTCAGTCAGGTGAGCCTTTCATTGACATATTTAGAGTAACTATAGAAAATATCATACCTTTTTAACAATAAAATTACCAATAAATGCCCACCCCATTCTTTACCAACACACATACAGTAGTTCTTGCATGTCCTATGACTAGAAGGTAACTTTTGAGTAGGATATTTTCCTCTTTATTACTTTTGCTATGATAATCTTTGCTTGGCTTATTGCTGTTTTAAAACAACAGGAAATGAGAGGTTTTGTGTTGGACACGTGGCTGAACCATTTTGTTTTACTGCCCACTGATTGATGTTACTCGTTTATGAAATTGTGCTCGCAAAGATTCTGCTGTTGATCATGTTGAAAAAATTAAAAGTTAGCCTCTTTTTTTGCTCCTTTAACGTGACTTGACTGTTTTGCCTGTAGTTTTCTTCCACTCGTTCTGCAGACTGACGGCCTCATTAGTGCTGCTGTCAGACTCTGCTGGATCTCAAGAGGGAAGGACAGATGCTAGAAAACGTTTTATTACAGTTGAAGATCTAAATAGGCTGTAGTATGACTCGTAAGAAGTCGTATTTGGGTCATGACTTTTCCTTCGGGACAGTATGTCGTTAAGCCTTTAAAGCTGGCAGGGCCGAGCAGACCTATGAGATCCAGTTTGCAGTATGAACACATGCGGGCTCATTGGCTGCTGTCGGGTTGACACCGTTTCCCCGCAGCTGCGTGCAGCTGCAGCGGCTGCTCGGAGCCTGTAGAGCCAGCAGGTGGTACTCTACTGTTGAACGCGAGCAGCCGGCTGAAGGGCAGAGAGAGAGGAGAGCTCTCTGGCCACCGGGACGCGGTTAGAAAGAGAAAGCGAAGCGAAGCGCGGAGACCATGGACGCACGCCGGAGCGCGGTCAGCAGCTCTGCCTCCGCCGCCTCCGGGCTGTGACTCTGCGGGCTCCGGCAGAGGTGGACACCGGTGGCCGGGAGAGGACAGGACCGCACGGACAGTTTGCAGGCTGCAGCAAGCTGTGTGTTCGCCTTGCGGTGAGCCCCCCCCCCCGGAGAATAAAGCATCTGGTAGCTCAGCCTGAGACCAGGGCAGCATCTGCAGCTTCAGCGCGGAATTACTGTTTTTGGTTATTGGTTTTACACCGACATGGGGTGAGTATGCTGGGCCTGTGTTACCCAGATTTAATTAGACTCCAGAGTGTTTTTCCCGTTCGAGTATGGACTGAGAACAAAATAGTTGTTGGCTTTATGGATGCGCCGCTTCAACTCACTCTCTCTCTCTCTCCTCTTCTTGCAGAAGAGAAGCCTCAGTCACCTTGTAAGATGTTTCCTCACCACAGAGAAAGGTAAGAGCCTTTTGAGCCGGAGTGTGGACATTTGCTAGATTGTCATGTTATTGATTTCTTGTACAAACGCCTTAAATATAAAGCCAGTGATCTTGATTCAGTGAACAGCCTTAACTAGAAAACAAAGATAAATGACTGTAAAACTGGAACACACATCAGTTCTCTAAAGGTCTTTTCTCTGTGCAGCACATCTGGAGCAGTGTGGTGGTTTTCCTTCTCACCCTCAGTACTAACAGATTCAGCAGGGTTCATTTCAGACTTGATGAATCTGTTAAATTAAGGCGACCATCTTTCTATATAGTGTGGCCCCAGAGTCTGCATATTATTTGAGCTATAATTCTTAGTAATGACTCCGCTTAGGATGCTTTTATTGCCGTTATAAGTAAAAAAAAAATGACCAAGGAGCAATTGTACAGAGGATCATAACAGGCATTTCTGCATGAACCTGCATCTTTTCTTTTCAGTTAATGTGAAAACATTTGTCTGATTTGTTAAATATGTGTGTAATATCAAAGGGAGGTTAGAAATTGTTGTTCTGCTGTCTTTTAGATGGATTACTTAAAGATGAAATGAAAGTAGCAACCGAAGTTTCTTGCATAAATTCAGAAGGGAGTCTGTCTAATGTTTAACATCTGTGTTAAACAGGTGGATACTGTTAGATTGTGGTAGGAAGTAGTGGGGTTATTCATCCTGAGGTGCAGACCCAACCTCCGTCCAATCACTACCAGCCTTTGTTATGCTTAGAGACCCCCATTAAGCCCTGTAGGCCACATCCATCTGCTGAGGGTAAAGTAGCTGAACATCCTTGAGAAGTGTGAGGGCTGACCAGTTAACAGACTACACATGGAGGAACAAGGGCACACACTGATTTACACCACCAGTGTGTGTCTCGACGGCAGTTTTCACACACCGGAAGGCATTAGCGTTTACAGATAAACACACACACACACACACACACTTGCAGCCAACGATCCTCTGTTCAAACATGTGGCCTTGACTTTGTAAGGCTGCAGTTTTGATGCCTGGTCCTTCAGGAGTAGCAGTGAAGCTGAACATGTAGCTCTGCCGCATTCCATCAGGTGCCACACATTCAGTAGGAGAGCACAGACACCGAGCCTCAGGCAAGGTCGGAGCTCAGCAGTGATGGGATAACTTTACAGCCCTTCTCCACGGCCCTGTGGGACCGCTCGATCAAGCGAGAGACGCCTGATTGTGCGTCGTTTTATTTGTTTTGGACCGTTGGTTGTAATATGGGCCTTCGTAAACACGTGAGGGTTTGTGAAAATGTAGTGATAAATATAAAGCTGTGACTTCCAAGGCAAAGGATTTGGCATTGCTACAAATGCAATTAGTCAGTTGTTACCTGGCAAATATTTTCATATTTAATTAATCATTAAAGTAATTTTTTCCAACAAGGGAAATTAATATATACACTCTAAAACACACAGTTTATACAGTGAGTTTTATTTATTAAGAAGCCCTGATGATCAGTTAAGGTTCAAATATTTGACAGAAAACACACTTTATAAACTGGGGTCTTGGAGTGTGAAAGATGATGTCATGTAGCAGGCACGGAAGGGCCACCAAAAGATGCCGTTGAATTGCGTTTTGGGAATTGTGGGATCCTGTATTTTTGAAGCTTGTCTCAACTAGGGAGTAAACGTCATGATATCTCAAGCTCTGTTCCTTCGAGTTTTATCATTCTCGTTTTAACCCGTCTCGTGCAAGACCCCAAAATGTATGGAATTACAAAAAAGCAGTCGGTGCAGCAGGAGATCCACCGACAACATGGAGGATTACTGTGAGATGAGATGGAGAATTATAGCACGGGTTACTATGAGTGCCGGTTCAGATGTAAAAATGCAGCTGTTCATATCAACATCTTTACAGTCAGTCCCTGAGGCTGTGTATGCACGAGTCCATATAATGTTTCCTTTTAATCATGATCTCCTACGGTGAGAAGCGCACAGAGAGAACATTGTTGGATTTGTGTGTCACTAATGGGGTCAGATATAAATGTACAATGACTGGCCAAAATAATACAGTTCTATTGGGAACAGCCACTGTCATTTACAATACTGCAAAGAGGAGGAAGTGTCCTGGTTTTTACCATTTCGTACTCTAACTTGGCACCTCTTTCAGGTTTTGATGAGATAGAGACAAGCAGCTACGGTAAAGATTTTGGGCAGCAGCACGTTGTCGTGTATTGTAAACATCAGCATTGGGTTTATAATCTGTCTGCCATGGTTTAAAGACGTTTCAGAGAGGAGACGTTCACACCTCAGTCCTGCGTGTGTGAGATTTTTTTTTTAACTGAGGTTCGTCAGCCGTCACATTGGCATTGATCTGTGACCCTGTCAATGGTTTATTCTGTAGCAACTAGTTATTCATGTTGTTAGCCACGTTAGCGGCATCTAGCTCAAAGTACTGTGTCAAATCTGTGCCAAAGTGCAGCCTCACAGGGACGCTAGCATGGCTGTAAACTCTTGTTTTTGCTTTTGCATTTGGTAAAACAGGAATTATTAAAAAACAAGCTAATAGTTTCATAGCTTAAACTGCAACTTCAGTGACTTTCAGAGTGAAATTTGGTTGCACATTTGGACTGACACATAACTTTTAGTTTTAATATTTGTCATACGTACTCTGCTTTTCTTTAGTGGGGATACACACAGTGGTGCAAATGTACTAACTGGAGTTACTCTGACACCAGCTGAAGAGGAAGGAACCAGGGAGTTAAAAAGAGAGAAAGACCTTTAGCAGCCTTGCTATTCATACCACACGACAGTGGCTGCACCACCTCTACAACACTACTGACTTTGTTGCTTTCATATATTTACCTCGTATCCAGGATACATTTCTGCAAATACTGGCAGGAGCAGAGCAGAGGGTGGAGGGTGAACGGGTTTGGAGCGTTTTTAGTCAACATCATTTGCCGACTAAGCCACAGCCCTGTGTGGCTGGTGAATGATGCACGGAAAAGTGTGGGAGAAAGCCAAGCGATGATTCCAACATCCTTCCCTAGATGGCAGAGAGACAGATAGAGATATACCATTCATGAAGACAATGAATTGTTTTTTTTAAACAAGAGAGAGATGCAATTTGAACAGAGTCGTATGGTGATCGATTTTAATTGAAGACCGTTGCAATGTTTTGATTCTCAAATCATGAGCAAACCACATTCTAGTCCCTCCAAAAAGGGAGGGTCCAGAACCTCCTGCTCTTCACTCACAGTTAACTACATTATATCCGGTTACTTCTAAACCAGTAATAGACCCGAAGACTGTGAAAGGGTTAGCACTTGGACATTTCGTTTATACAGAAACAGTTTGCGCCCAGTGTCTCATCATCATATCTGTGTTCCCTCCTCCAGGGAGCAGCCGATCTTCAGCGCCCGGGCCCATGTTTTCCAGATCGACCCCACCACCAAGAGGAACTGGATCCCCGCCAGCAAGCATGCCGTCACCGTGTCTTTCTTCTACGATGCCAACCGTAACGTGTACCGCATCATCAGCGTGGGTGGGACCAAGGTGAGGGTGAGGAAAATGGTAATAATGGCACTAATGTTGACGGTAGACAAAGACGCCATACAGTATTTGTAACAAAGCCACAGGACAAACAGAAGCTTCACTTTGATTTTGCTCTTCACCGACCTCCCTCCTACTAGAAGATGCGAAAGGTTAAGGAAATATGTAGTGAACAAAACCATAGTGGGTGTTAACAACTCAGCAGCCAGAGTCGATTTAGATTATGAAGAAGAGGCCACATCTATCACTGGGAGGGTGGGGGTGTATCTGATCTCTGCTTAGCACCTCTGGTCTGACCCACATTTCTGCCTCCCAGAAGGCTGTGCGGTGTGGCAGTTGGTCAGCCCAATCCTGCCAGTACTGGTGTCTGGCTCCAGAATAATCTTCGCTGCTGCTGCCACCGTCCAACATGTTATGTCAAACATGTCAACGCAGAAATGGAGAGTGTAGAGTTCATGTAATCATTTGTTGGAGGGGAAAGACAGATGAAAAAAGGGTCCTCCTAAGCTGTCACTGCCCCTTTCACATTCTGGGATTTTAAATCGGTTCCATTATTGTAGTGCTGGAGATGACGCAAAAAGGTTTATAAATAGTTCCACTCTAATATGAATTTCTCGTGTGCTCGGGGGGAAAGAGGTGGCTGCGGGATCTTCTCAGAGACTGAGGTCATGAGCCTGCTGGATGTGCTGTGTCTGTGCATCTCTGCTGCTGTCCTTCTCTTTGACAGAAATATGATTTCCATTTGCCTCTGCTCTGAATTCACTTTGAACAATAAGATCTTGTGATGTGGCAGAGCTTGGGTTTTTAAACAGGCAATTTTCAAAAGAACAAACATGTCTCAAGGGAGAAAGTGCTCGGAAAATATCTGATTCTCGGGAATCTCAGAGGAAAGTTGATGCTCCACAAATGTCACAACAAGCACAGATGTTTTCCTGTGTTCCTCACTTTTCCAGCAAACATGTGAAACATGAAGTTATCAAGTTAAGTGTGAAGTGAAAAATAAATATTTGAAGTTCTCAGCAGTAGTTTTTGTCATTTACTGCTGCGGACTCCAAAAGGAGAGATACACACTTTTTAAAAAGGTGAATGTTCAAACAAAATTGTTAGTTTAAAACAATAGTTATATTGTTAAAATTTCATATATAATAAAAAAAAAATTTGGTAATTAAATCAATTAAGCATTTGTCTGATGAGCATCAGGTAGTTTGATTTAAAATAAAACATGCTTTCATATCTTCTCATATGTTAAAATGGAAAAGGAGGCACACGCCAATTTTAGACACTAAGATCAGCTGACTCGTCATGAGGAGTATTTCTCAGCTTGTAAAAGCAGATGTATGATGTCATTGCTTTGTTGTCTGTCTGAGATAATATTGACATAATGATGTCTCTGAGACTACACATTTCTTCATCACAAACTGGACTTGTGGAGTTTGGAAGATGTGGGCATTTAGAAAAGGAAGGAGGGTTTAACAAAAAGATGCTGCATTGTGGGAAATCCAGAATCCAGTGTTTTTGGAGCTTCATACATACAAAGGATTAAACATGTGGATGTTTTGGCCTCCGTTGCTTTGATATTGAGCATTTGTTTTTTTATCTCTCTCGTGTCACTGGAGTACCACTTGAGTGAACTGAATAATAAATTCCACACATTAGTTGATTAAGTTGCTTTTACACATTGTTTTTCTGCACAAGAATAAGAAAATAATCAATAAAACTTACAGAAGAGGATTCTATAGTGCTGCAGGGTCATAGTATCTGGAATGACAGAGCAAGGCCTAGTGTAATTAAATGTTAGTTTAAATAAGGAAGGATAATATAAAATACCTGACCTAATACTTATTTGTTATGTCTGGATTCTTGGATCTGCTGCTGAAACACGTCTCCCTCAAATTTCTGTCACCTGAAGGGACGATCATCTTTGTCATGTCTGCATTTTCAGGCAATCATCAACTGCACCGTCACGCCCAGCATGACATTTACCAAGACGTCCCAGAAGTTCGGTCAGTGGGCGGACAGCAGGGCTAACACCGTGTATGGTCTTGGTTTTGCTACAGAGCAACAGCTGCACCAGGTAAACTGACCCAAAGTCAATGGAGGTGAAAGCACAGATGAATACTTTAGGAAATCTTCTTTATTTATCAAAACTCGTCTTACTCGTGGTACATTTCCAGAGGCTTACTAGTGCTGCATTATTAATGCTTCATTGCCTGAAACAGTTTACCGCTTGTCCTCTTTTGAAAAGTTCTCAGATAAGTTCAAGGAGGTGAAAGATGCAGCTCGTCTGGCACGAGAAAAGTCGCAGGATAAAGAACTGGTCAACACTGCGCTTACCATCGCCGCTCCTCAGGTGAGCTCTTTCCTTCTTAAGAAAGACATGAAAGTAGAGCAAACCTCTGCAGGTATCGGGCAGAATGTGGAAATGAAAACTTTCACGAGCCACAGAAATATGCAGTGATGGGGGGGCGCTTGTTGGCATTTTAAGATTGAGGGGAACACTGTGAGCACCAGCCAAGGTTAGATGACCACACCTCTGTTACTTTGCAGCAGTTCAGCTATTAGACGGGGCCACTGTGATTAAATCAAAGGAGGGATGGAGAGAGACAAAAGAAAGACGAGCTGGGTCACTCGTCTCGAAAGGGAAGAGAAAGGCAGCAAAGTAGGACAGTGGTAAAATTATCCCGCGCCGCTCAGCAGTGCACCACATCTGCATTTCCTACCCACTTCCACTGAGAAGCCTCGGACTCAAACACTGTAATGATGAAATGTAATCAGCTCAGGGCCTTTTCTGATCAATACAGAGTAATTACCCATCAGTTACAGCTGCTTGGTCATGAGGAAAATGTCCATTTCCTTTTTAATTCTACGGCTGTGATGTCTCTCACGCCACGTCTTTATCGATTTAATGAACACGTTGAAGAAGCCAAAAGCTCCAGAAAGCTGCCAAGTGCGGCAATTCATTGCACTTGATTCTTGCTAAGTAGCGCTGCGCTGCATGAGTGCTTGTGACTGATATTTCTGAAAAGGTCATTATGTGCGGTGAGCTTTATGATGACATGTTTCTTTGTCTGTTTTTCCCCACCTGATGGATTCCCTCTGTAGTTCTCACAGGTGAGTCTGTCATTGTTGTTTCATCCTCTGGCTCCTGAGAAACCTCCAAGTGCAAAACAGACAACTGGGAGTGATTTAAATCACAAGCAATATGGGTGCAACTCCACTCAGAAAAGCTTTCTTTTCCCTTCTGTCTGTCCATAAATTCATTATGCATGTATACCTGCTGTGATGTGCTGATAGCTCTTAATCTATCAGACCAAATCGGACACCATAGCTGTCTCACTAATACAGCTCACATCACCATGAGTCCACCAAGACCTGATGTAGCAAAGAGAATGTGATTTAAAAACAAGTAGTCCTGCTGCAGCAGCCTGACTTTGTGTGTGCTTTTTAATTTAAACATAGAGCAATTTCTGTTGGACTGTGAGGTGAATGGAACTGAAAGAGGCAGCCTCTCTCCCCTCTGAATAATCCACGCGGTGCTGAGATGCTGTGTGTGTTATTAGGAGAGGCCATTTACTGATGTGTTCCTCAGGACCTCTCGGATGAACTCCAGTCTCCACCGGTGATGTGTGTGAACGGACCGGAGGACAAGCTGTTCCGCAGCCAGAGCGCGGACATCACCCTGTCTTCTGAGAAGGAGCGCATTAAAAAGATGCTCTCTGAAGGGTAACTGAGTTATACACACACATAAACACACACACACCCAACAGAATAGAAAGGGAGGACTATGGCAAGCCCTTTTAACATTTAATCAGTAGGGCTGACTAGTAGTGATTTTAGTTTTCACTAGTGGAAATTACATTTCAGCAATTTTGAGATTTTACAAATATATTTTCACATGTAAAAATTACATTTCGTCTAGTCAAATCTGATTTACAGATATCTTTAATTCAATTACAGATATCAGTAATTGCTTTTTTACTAGTGAAAAAACAATAACGATTACAGATATCTACCATTTAATTTTGACATGTTGGAAAAAAGATTGTGACTAGTGGAAATGTAATTTCCCATTAAAGATATCAACAATTGCATTTCCGATATGTTCCGACATATCAACAAACCATTTCAGATATGTGGGCGTCACATCATAAAGGAACACGCCGCCATTGGTCGAATTGTAAATAGGCGGTGTCTAACTCATGAATATTCAACAAAGGCTAATACTTTGTGAAACCGTGCTGTATTCTCCATCTGCTGCTCCACAGTCCAGTAAATCGTGGTAAAGCACCTATAAACTGGGTTTTCTAACCGCCATCTCAACTCAAAGAGGAAGAAGAAGATGATCATGGCGGACCAAGTGATTATTACAATCCAACGGAAATGTTTTGCGATTGAACGTGCATATGAACTTATGCTTCTTTATGCTAAAATAAGCGAACTGTCTCCTGGCTCCCAGCTTCATATTGAATGCACAGATATGAGAGTGAAATCGATCTCCTCATCGAACTCTTAGCAATAAAGAAAACAAGCCTATTTCCCAAAATGTCGACCTACGCCTTTAAAGACAATACATTTACATTAGGCACAGGTGATATGTCTCCACTAGCAGTGTCGGGGACAAAGATTAAATGTAATGTTAAAGTATTTTGTCAGAATAATAAGGACTTTTTGAGACATTTCAGTAATTTAATGTCCTTACAAAGTAGTCTTTCAGTGTCACATTCAGTCTTTTGGTGAAGATGACTTTTACCTTCCAGGATTAGAGGATTACTGCGGGAACAGTTTGATCTTGTTGTTTGCTCTCTGGGTGTATCTTAACTTTGTTATCAGACCTGTGAAATGACCTTCACTCTGGGCAGTAGGTGGGCTGCTGCAGGCTGCAGTCATTGGTATGGCCTTCAGGACACTGTTATAGTGGCTTGCTGCTTGTGGTAACCAGGCCAACACTGTGGTCCAAACTCTTACGGCGCAGCTGTAAAATGCGGTTGTTACTACACAGCCAGTTACAGAATTCAGTAAACGTTTGCAATCATATTGCAATGTTTTAACGGTGAACCCAGATGGCCTCTCTATTTACATGCAGGTTTTCACATCAGTCAAAGACTATAAGTCAGATTCAGTTGGGTCCAGCTCTGTAAGCAAAGGAGTTCCAAACCGTGAAATCAATCGCTGTAGTGTTTAGTTGGAGTAGGAACCTGTAGTTTACAGTGTCAAATTTGACTCCACATATGGAAATTGTAAATGTATTATTATTATTATTATTATTTCTGAGTGCTTTAAGAACTTATTTATATTAACAATTAGCTTAATATATGTATAAAAATGGTGTGCAGCATAAGCCATATTATTATAAGGCTTAAATGTACAGTATTATATGTAATATATATATATCACTGGTTTACAGTTTGGTGTCTTTCAGGTCTATTTGTGAGATGAACCTGGAAGCCGAGCTCTTCACTCTGCAGGACAGCAACTCCAAACTGGTGGCAGCTCTACATGAGGCTAATGCTAATGTGGAGCAGTGGAAGAAACAGCTGGCAGCGTACCAGGAGGAGACAGACAGACTCCGAGACCACGTGAGTCTCTACTGCCTTCAGTCTGTCGCTCAGGTACAGAGGGAACTTTGAAGAGACTCTGTTTACGTGTCTTTACTCTGAATCAGCCATTATAAAAAAATATATCGAAAATATCAGGTTGGGCTACAGCAGTGTGGAGATCACATCCTCCACATACACTCCTACATCTACATTTAAAAGTAATTAAATATGTCACATATTAAATTAGCTTTACTTTGAAAAAAAGAACACATGGAAGCTTAAGCTAGAGTTTCATTTTTAGAAACCAGATGGCTTTTTGTTGGAACAGCAGAATGAAGGTGATTTATTTTATATCCGTTATGTAACTTCTGTTGTAAATAATTTTCTAGAGGTTTTTGTGTATTCTTGATAACTAAAACGTACAACAAGGTAAAGCTAAGGAAAGATGCTTGGTAGCATGCATATCATGTAAAATTCAATATTAAACATTATATCAAAATGATCTTTTTTGGGTGGAGAGCAAAAAGATGGATTTGTTGAACATTGCAATCCTATATAACTTGTTAATATAAATGAAGCAGTGAGTATCAGATTTACAAATCCAAAACTACTACTATATTAACAGGTTTGATTGATATGAAATGGATGTCCAAACACATGCAGCTCATGTGAACTGCAAACGCTGAGTGTGTTTTAGTGCCTCTTACTCGGTGCATGCTGACCAGCATAAGCGGTTTAGGTGAGTGTACGGACGGCTGACGGATGGATTAGCTGTTACACGAAAAGCTTTGTGAAAAAATTGACCTTCTAAAGCTACATAGTTCATGTATTATAGATACACCTTTACAGTGTTCCTAGTGCCAGAGGTGAGAGAGATGGCACACTGGTTAAGTCAGGCCAAAAAGCTTCATGCATCGGTTGTTCTCTCTTGTGGCCTCTAAAGTCATTTGTCATGTGCAGCCAAGTCCTTGTACATTCTGTAGTAACCTGCAGGCCAGAAGCTGATGGTTAAGGTCACACCTAATTATCAATGCTGGAGCTGTGGAGCTCTGTAACAGGAGCATCCACTGGGCTTATTGCTGCAGTACCCGTCGCTCGGCTTTCTCTGCGGAGGGAGTTCACGCTGCTTTTGACTGGGTCGTTGTTCTCGGACGCTTTGTTTCCTTGATTTGAGGGAAGTTGTTCAGAAAAAGAATAAAAACGGACAAGTTAGTCAGGCTGGCGACACTTCATCAGTCTTTGACATGACTTGTGCTGCAGGCATTTTCCCTCCAAGGCTTTAATCAAGGTGTTCTCTGCTGGTCGAACCGGTTCATCACGTACATGGCAATGTGACATTTCACCGCAGCAGAGTTTGGTCTAAGTGCACCAAGCCTCTGCAGGGTTTTACACATCACGTAGCTTTCAGGTTCCAGTGGATGCAGATGCCTCTGCCCTCCCTATCCTCACACATCAATAAAAGGTAGTTTCACATTTGCTGGTAGCTGATTCCTCATTGAATGACCTCGCCTCAGCCTGACAATTACAAACCTTCCTGATTCAATGCTTTAATACCTTGATCCCTTTCCATTACAGCCCAGCTTTACAGTATTGATCACTACTTTTAAATCTCTACCACTGGTATTCAGAAGCAGTTTTCGCTGTTTAGGTCCACATCAACAAATTAATTTATACATGTGAGAAGAACCCCGTCTCTGTCTGCTTTGGACCGAGCTTGTTCCCTCTATCTGAGGAAGGGGACCAGGTGGCTGAAAATGGTTCACGTCTCTGGGGTGGTGTGAGAGGGAGAGGGGTTTGTAGGACAGCAATATCCTACTTTCAATGCCCTAGTTAGGAAAAAATGAAAAATCACCAGAGGGAGCTGGCATCCACTCGCTTCTCTCTACTTTTTCTTTTCTCCTCTTTCTTCCGCTCCTCCTCTCAACTTAAAATAATCCAGCCTGTCTCTGTCAGACGCTGGGACGTTTTTGTTTGTTTGTCTGATTTGTGGGGCCCAGATAACAATGCAGCGAAGGTTTCATTCCATGACATGACTCACTCATCTGCTTTTTTTATGTTAAGTCGTGATGTGCAGATACAATCGAAAGCATGTGAGGAAGAAAATTCTCACCAAGAGTCTGAAGCCTCTAAAGTGATAAACTGTGTTGAGTGGCCATCTTTGTAGATCAGTATGTTTTTTATGTTTTATGTGTACACTGAGATCACTGAAACTGTCTTAAAGCAGCTTTGAGGAATGACAGAAATACAGCATTTTTAATGATGTGAACGTTTTGTGACGGATGTGAGAGAGCCCAAATATCCACCTGAAGATTTTTGTGTAAAGCCATGTCCCACATGCTGAACATGATTTAAATGTGTGTGCGTGTTGTCAGGTGGCTGAATTAGAGGCCCATGGAGGTCAAGGCCCCAGTGACCTGCTGAAGGATGAGCTGACCCAGTCCCTCGAGGAGCTGGAGGCCCTGCTGAAGGCCAAAGATGAGGTTGGTACTTATCGTTCCCATTTTGTCACCAGCTGGAGTCAGAGGTGAAGCTGCGATGTTCATTGCAGGTGCTGATCAATGATTCAGCTACTCAAACTCAAGTGTAGCTTTCATACTCTTCCAGGAAATACATATTTTGCAAAGCAAGAAATCAGAGTACCACGAGATGGAGCACGAGAGGGATGAGGCCATCCACAGATTGCGGGTAGGAGTGAGTTTCTTACGACAATGTGGTATGCCTTCACAAATGATGTGTAATAGTGAAATGTAAATTTTCCCTTGCTTGCCCTCTTCCTTTGCTTCCTCTTCTCTGCAGGAGATGGAGATGCGTAATTCAGAGTTGGACCGTCGCATCCAGAACTCAGAGCAGAACCTGAATAGCTCTCTGGAGGAGCGGGATCGCATGGACTCTGAAATCCAGAGGGCCATCGAAATTCTGGACATCAAGATCTTTGACCTTAATGACCTTCGCCAGAGCCTGGTTAAACTCATCGACAAATAAGAGGGGGGGAGGGGGAAATCCAACCCGAGAGTGAGATGGAGCAGATGACAGGGTTAAATTTTGTCGTGGCCAATGCAGTGGGGGAGAAAACAAGACAAGATGGAGCTGGTCCCTGTCCTCTTCAAGCACAAGAACCACCTCGGCTGCAGGGAGGTTCCTCCATGTCTGTGTTTGCAGCAGTGGCTGTACTCAACAACATGCTGTAGGTGTTGGCCCTAAGCAGCAGCATACACGTGGTTTTTCTTGTCCAATGTAATGTAATGCTTCATGTTGCTTTCAAGGGTAACATTCAATGCAATAAACCAACTTTAAGGTAAGTGCTTCACAGTGCTAGACATTTAAAATGGAGACTTGGTGCTTGTAGTTTTTCATAAGTATGACTTTTGTACACAAAGTGGCGATGCAGTGTCAAAATGTTAAGAGGCCTTGTTTAGTTATTTTTGTTTATTTTCATCTGACAGGTGATATTTAAACACCTTTACAACAAAATGAATGCAAAAAAAAAAAGCGACAAACAAGACAAAATAAATTTTAAGAGATTTTCCTGTTTAACAGCTCGCATTCAACATCATTATTACTGAATTAACAGTTAACAAAGTTTGAATTGTGCAGAGATAAATTGGTGTATGGTCTTGTAGTTATCCGTGCATAATGTAGCAGCTATAATATGTAAAGTGAAGGACTGGTTGGTGCTTATCCACAGGAATAAGCAATGACATACATTCAAGGTCAGTAGTATGCTAATAGTGTTTCATATTTGTTTAAGGCATGGACACACAACTTAACCTTAAACATTAGATCTGAATAGTGACACCAAAGATCAAATGTTAAGAGTCATGAGGTCTTTCAGCAACTTGTCTATTATCATGTAAGCTCGTAAGAAACCTTTAAATCTAAGATAAGTTACAGTAACAGTTAAGTATATTTTAATAGATAAGATACATTAAGTAATTACATTTAGATTGAATAAGTATTTTCCACACAATATAAATCAATAATGATACAGTTATTAAGTAAACACAATAAATATTAGGTCATCACTTAGTATTTCAAATAAGTGTAACTGGCGTTTGGACTGGCCCAGTCTGAATAATCGTCCTGTGTATCATCTCTTAACAAACCTCTGACTTAGTACCTTATGATAAGACGCAGTCAAGGAAATCATTTTCTGCCTTGTGTCATTTTGTCAGCACGTTACGTTTAGCTGTGGACAATATGCCGTACTCAGCCTTCAGAGTTACACAGACTGTATTGTTCAACATAGTCTATAATGCTATGTTTGTATTATTTTTTCAAGCCTTATTGTTCTATTTTAAGGAGGGTTGTTGATAGCTGTTGTCATGGCGATTTGGAAATAAAAGCAAAGACGACAGTCAACTCATTTTATTGTACTTATTTCTTGTGTTCTTCAGTTGTTTTTTCTGTGAGCCATCTGGTTTATTAACTTTATTTCTAACGGAGCACTAATCCAAATGGTTTCAGAAGGTTAGTGCAGTCCATTTATTTGGATTATTTGCACTGTGAAGTTAGAGAAGTGGATTTGTGACCAGAAGGTTGACGGTTTGATCCCTGGACCGGCAGGAGAAATGTCGCGGAGATGTGAACAAAGCATTCCCAGGCACTCAGTGAAACATCCCTGAATAAATAAAGAGTCTTAAAACCAGATCGTTGACTTAGAAATATATTGTCAAATTTGAGATTGTATGATTTTTAATTGTGTTTGTGTATCCGTGTACACATCACCCTTCAGTTGTACTGTCCCAATCGAAATTCAGCAAAGCGTTTATTACTCTCAGGTCTTTTTGTGAGTGATCCAACGTTATCCTTTTAACTGCTCTGCAAAAACACAGCCGACAGTGGTCACCTGTCATCACATCTGGCAGACTGAAAATGTGATCAGATTATTAATTCTAAATAATCTTTAAGTGTTCAATAGACAACTAGATCAATATAGCCTACTTTAGTATTTAATATGATCTAACACACTATGGACAACTGTGAGAACTCCAAGTGTCAGTGGAATAGTTTGCTTAAACTAAGTTCCCATTCTTTGTCCATATCATTGTACTGGGCTCTTTGTATTGTGGATGTCCTCTACAGGAGAAGAAAGAAATGTTTTCTTCTGCCCCTCCTTTGGACTTGGAGCCATTGACACTGTTATGAAGACCGCTTGGAATTATTTCTTTCAGAGAGGACTTTTTTGACATGTTTGAGAATTGTTTGTAATGTCTCCTCAAATAAATGAGTTTCTCTTTAAAGATTTGGTACAGCTTCAAATCACTTTGTAGCAATGCTGAACAGCTTCTCTGTTAAGTAAACAGCGCCATCTGGCTGTGAAACATAAACCAGCCACCTCTTTGTTAATGGTTTTCTACAAAGTAAGTTCACTTATACATTACTACGCATCAAAATGTAGGCTACTAGCTTTGTAAAGAACAATAGGTAGAATAGCCATCATAGTGACTAAGTGGTTTTAATTTGAAGAGACAAAAAACAGCACAATAAAACAATACAAACATCCCCTTCCATATTCAATTTCCTTCAGTCAGACCCCTCATCTGAACAAATAAACAAAGAAATATACTTACTCACAAATACATTGTGGATGTAATACATTGTCCTTTGTTGCCCTGGCCTTGCTCTGTGGTCCTCTTCTGGCCAGACCCCATGACGTTCACCATCTGGGTGATCTCAACCCAAATCTTTTTCTTTTTGTTACTTCTCCACACTTAGTGTAATTAAAACTTCCTACTATTGAGGCACAATGTCCCTCTGTGCGATGACGTTTATGATACCTGAGCCTCTTTTAGTTTAAACAAACTATTCCACTGACACTTGGGAGTTTTCACAGTTGTGCTCCCTCCCATTAGTAAAGTGAGTCAGCACGTCCCATGAAAATCTGGTACCAGTAAGTCTTCCGGTGTCAGTAGTTCATGGCAGAAACCCACAAACCAGCGCACCTACGAAGACAGTGGATCCTGGGGCCACTGCAAAGAGGCCATATAAACAAACTGTAGAGGCCAAGACATGTAAAAAGTGTGGCCAGTACTGCACTGCTGACACTGGACACAGCCAGTACCGTGGCAGAGTGTATTGCCATGTGTCTGAAGCTCTGTCCAAAGACTAGTGGTTGGTGGAAATTAGGAAAATGTCCCTAAATAATGATGCAAAATGTATTGTTAATAGTTGTAAAGAATAGTTATACTGTAAACAGTTTTAAATATTTCTTGTTAAAGTATTTATATATTATTCTGTGTTTACTGTGAATAGTTGTGTGAAAAAAATCTATATTTCTGCATTCAAACTCTTGTATTTGTTCTTTTTGTGATCTTTCAAAACTGTTTATTTCTTTCATGAACAAACAAAACTGGTATATGTACAGGTGGGTGTTTTTAATGAGTTTGTGTAAAACAGCACAACAATAATAGTGATGATGATGACAAGATTCAATAACAGTAACTTGGTATGTTATGTACAAGTTAATTAACTGTTATTTGTCATTTACTGCCCTTGCTCATTGGCATGCCCAAAATATCAAGTTTCCTTTTTGTGTTTAGGCAGCTAGAAATACTTTATAAAAAAACAGATACTCTCCCCTCAGAGATCATAAAAACGTGCAAAACTTTTTCCACTTCATTTATAAACAGCCATTAGGTAAAACCTCAATAATTAAAATTCTAAAACAATTAATAAAATCTAACTTGTGAAATACAAAAGGTTGCATTTGTATATAACTTATATTTGCTTTTACTTTTAGGTTTAGCACAGCCTGTGTAATGATGGACTGTACAAGTATGGTGAATGAAACAATATAATTCTACGGAATCCCACATGAAAACTATTTCAAGTTTTCAATCATCACAAGAGACAGACAGAAAGAGTAAAATTCTGACTTTATTTCCCACATTTACATATCTAATACATCTCATATAACAATTTAATTAATTTAATATTAAATAATCACTTCTGTCTATACTGGGTCTTACACCAGCTAGTTTATATCTGTTGTTTTGCTATAGTTCTATTTCCTAGTTACAATCTTTTTGATTTCAAACATTGTGCTTTGTGAACTTACTGAATGGCAAACAGTGTAAACATTCTGCTGTGTGGGCCACAAGGAAGAAAGACATCATCCAGACACTGAGCACTTTAATGATTCCCTGACTTTGCTTCACAAAGGACTACCATCCCTGTCCAGAGAAAATGAACTAAAAAAAGGATTATGGTGTCACTGTCCCTACAACTGGATGAGTTGTGTACAGCTAGTGCATCCCAGCATAATGGACAAGAAACTGGCCTCCTAAGTCAGGAATTGTGGGTTTGAGTCTCATATGGGCTGTGCAGCAGAGTGGCGAAGCGGACGTGTGCTGGGCCCATAACCCAGAGGTTGATAGATTGAAACTATCCTCTGCTATGTCAGCATTTTACAAAGATGATCATTATACTCTCATTACTTTACTTGTCTAGAAGTGAAGCAGAGTGACATCAGCATACAGACACTGCAGTAAAGACGTTAATGGATCACACCCATCTTCTATCACTCAATAT
>JAVQJF010075530.1:0-15320 GCA_036023855.1 Gadopsis marmoratus
AACTTTTTTGGCTTCATGCACCACTGAGCAGCTTTCATAGGAATGAACAGGGCCCCGCCTCTGACGCTGTATCCAGTTCTCTTTATACATCCATTTTATACTCTGGTTTTGTACCATTAATGCTCACAGTCAAACCTACTGGCAATTTAGAGTAGCCAATCAACCTAACCTGCATTTATTTACTTTAGTGTGGGAGAAAGCCGGATTGCCCAGAGAGAATCCACGCAGCCACGGGGTTACATGCAACTCCACGCAGAAAGGCCCCAGCTGGAATGACTCTTGCTGTGAGGCAACAGTGCTAACCACTGCACCACCATGTCGCCCTGACCAGCAATCTAATAATATGATTCCTAACAGAAAATCTCTTTTCTCTTGCCCTGTCTACATAGACGTCAGGTCAGCGTAAACATGAATTCAGCCCTGGAGCTGGCAGGGATTCAGCGTCTCGCCCGAGGATACGTGAACAAGGTGGATGTTTGTTCCACCCAGGTCATTTAGTTAAAAGGCCACCTCAGCATGCAACCTGCCGTGTCATTAGTGCTCTTGTAGGATTCTGAAAAGGGAAATTAATAGTTAGTGAGTGGTTTAAAAATGTTTGCATCTTTAACTTGAGTTTCAACTTAGAAATAAAATAAGAAACATAATATCAGCAGTACAGCATACGAAGTAATGTTTTCTGGCAGACTGATCTATTAAATAACCGTCTAAAACACACGCCACGCTGTGCCATTTCAAATACATAAATGCTTTTGTGGTGGTAATTGGAGAGGCTATCATATGGAAACAGTACTGTATTTATCCCTGCAGCGATCCACACAGAGAGACGTTGCTGTAAGTGTGTCTGTGCTGAATGTTGAGTTAATGTTGCTGTTGTGGGCAGAGACATTTGCCACTCTAAATCTGTCTGATGCAGTGTGTGGGCTACAGCAGTCTGTCAAGGCTGACTTTCAGCAGCGAGAACAGGACAGGACTATATCCTCTAAAGAACTGGAATCCTTCAGAAAAATATGGAAGGAAAACGATGATTTCTTGGTTTTTGAAAAGAGTAGGAACTGAAACCACACATCAATCACATCAAACCCGGGGGTCTGCTAATAGCAGCAAAAATTAAAAAAGTGCTACTGTTTCAGATGTGCTGTTTGCTGGTAGGATGGAGCATGTGTGCGTTGTTGATCGTCACCTATGACACCTATGACCCTACACCACGTTATCCTGCTACCTTGCTGTTTTTTAATGCATCAGGCATGTTCGGTGGTCATCTAGGGGCCCACCAGCTGAAGAGGCGCTGAAGAAGAGGAAGACTTCTTTTGTAATTAATGTCAGATCAATCAGATTCAATGCATGCATTTCATTGTTGAAAATACATAATGCTCACACTGCATTACATTGTTCATCCACTCATTGCACCACATATGAATTTTGTATACAGTGATATGAAAAGCTTACCCAGCTAAATTATGTTCCATGCAAATATCATATAATTTTAAGTTGTATAATGTAGGAAAACTATCAAAACGAGACCCTCACTCAGAAACGACTGTCCTGAACAGAACATCAGAAATCTGATTATGTTACAGTCATACAATAGTATGCAGGTTTTTATACTTCCAAATAATATTCTGAATATGATTAAAACAAGGGGCACTAACAAATGAGTAGCACAGAAAGAAAAACACATCCAACAAATGTTGTGCATCTAATAGCAATTGTAACACAGCAGATGCAGCAGCCATCAATTAATGAAACTAACAAATGTCTACATTGCTTCTTCATAATTTCCTTTTTATCTTTTAATGAATATCTTATTCCAGGAGTGCTGATATCACAGGGCATGCTGCCTTACAGTCCTCTGAAACAATGTTTAAACTTGTTCAATAACTGGAAAAATAAATTTGTCGTCATTGTCATCCAAACATCCGGCAATTTAAATATGTGGTGTTAAACCTTATGCATCATTCAGGACTGACTGTATACTGATATAATACATTCTTCCACTGTACTAAGAGAACGTTTTTTTGTATATATTGCTGCTCCATCACACATACCCACACACATGTAGTACGGCTGTTAGAGTGTCAAGTGCCCACCTGGACTTATGTCATGCAGGTTTGGAGCGTCATGCATGTTCTCTAGTTGAAAGTGATCTAGCAAACTAAGAGAACCAAGTAGAAAGAATTATTTTCTGGCACTTAAAAAGAAAATACACGGATGTGCCTACTGTGTCCCACAATGCAAAGCGCTGGCAGTGGTTTGCCATTAGCCGTGCTATTGTTTACTTCCGCTTTCAAAGGAACAAGCTAAGCCTTGCCTAGCATACTGCAAAATAAATGTATATGCATTATTAACATATTGCATGTATGAAATCAATATATTTTGCGTTCGCAGTATATAGCCAGTGGTTTCGAATACAGCCCCAATGACTACTGTAGCTGTGACGCTTCCTCTGAAGCCAGGAACATGCTAGCACCAGTCAGCCATAATCACGGTCACAATAGCTCTCCTAGCTAGTTAGCTTGTGTGCTAATGGGACAATAAGTTCACGCAGTTTAATAAAGAGACATACAGTATATCTGCCCTTTGTACCACTGTCTGCAAACATAACTGTTTTGTGGAGCAGTTTAAATCAAACCAGCCAATAAGCTGCGATTGCTTCCTCAACTTTGGACTCTCGTTCCATCAAAGTTCAGCACCGTCTAGAAGCTTTGCTCTTGACCAAAGGTAAACTTGTTTCATGCTGATTTACTTCTCCCCATGAGCAATCATAGTGGTTGCTTTGAGATGAATTGATTTTGCCATTTTAAATGCTTTAATGTTGGTGATTCATTGGCTTGCAGATAAATGGGCATCCAAACAACAGCGAGAGTCACAAAGCGTAGTACGCTCTGTGCTCAATTCATTGCTGGGATTACATTTTTGCAGTGAATCAGCATCTCTCCTCTCTTACCCAGCTGTAGCTGCCTCTCTCTCGCCCTCAAATCCTCAAGGACCTTGTAGTAGTGCTCTTTGAAGGCGTTGATGTCGGCGTCCAGGAAGGCTGAAGGGTCCTCGTCCCCTTCCTTCTCCTCCTTCAACTCCCGTAGCCGCTTCTCCAGGAGGTCGACCTGAGGCTGCAGGGAGGCCAGGCGAGCCACCTCCTCCTGCCCGGGCAAGGAGGGGGAGAAAGGGTCATGGATGAACTGATTGATGAGGGGGCCAGAGTGTTAGTCAACCACATGGGTCAACTCCTCTGTTGTTACCATGGAGATTTTGGGGGGGGGGGTCTGTTTAACTAGCCTGTATGTCCATACTAGTCATAAAACCACTTCTACAGATCATAAAAACTGATCTGTGGAAAAGTTTTATTTGCATTTTTTAAGTTCCACTCCATTTGCCTTATGCTTAATCAGTTCTATTTTACAGAAATGCTTAAATATACTCCCAACTGTTAATGAATAGGAAGTCAAGCAGGAAATTGGACCAGCTCAGCAAATCCAAAATGTAGCTGTGAAATTATTTCTCCTAAACTTCAAACTGCAACGAGAGAACGGACAGGAAAAGCCACTGCTTTATAACCATAGGAAGAGGAGAGAAACGCAGTTGAATAAAGTGTTCATCTGGTTTGTGTTCACTACCACAGTACAAAAGCCAAAGTTGATGTTATATTCAGATTTTGATGTTATGCTAACTGACCATTCGCTAAGCCACACTCCCCTTGAAGTTACCGTTGCTACCTTACAAGCGTTCTGCTCGAGCATGGCACATATACAGTTTACAACGTTACTAATCAGACAAACACACTGTTCAATCCATTCCTGGCACTTTTGCTCTCCAAACTCCTCTAAACTCTCCTCTATACAGTGAGTATCAGTCCTGCAGTACCATGCCTTGCAAAGCTACAGTTAATAAGCTAGGACTGCACAATCACACTTCATGGCTGTCTGTGTTCCAGCCATGTAAACTACTGTAACCATGTCATCATCAGAGCTAAACAGAATGTTATTTCAAATTAGTGAAGTTCCATTTGACCTTTGAGGTCCCTCAGCTTCCAGACAAAAACGGCTCACAATTGCCTGAGCAGCGAGCCTAATCTGAGAGGAAACACTGCATCCGGTACCATTTCAATTTTCCGATGCCGCTCTTGTGTCTGTACTCTAAATAAGAATCTAGAGGAAAAAAAAGTTATAGCAGGTAACTCCCTGTAAAACCACAAATGTCCATTTTTACTTTCTGTTTGTGTTAATAGCTGTTACTACATGTTACTCAGATAGGATGAAATTGTTTTGGGGGAGTATTTTCAGTGGCAGATGAATCCGCATTTGGTGCTGGTGTGATACACACACACACAATACTTTTCATTGTTGGTTGTTTTGGTCTTTTCATGAGGTTTGTTGGCAATACAAAAGAGTATAGGATGTCACCAGACTTATCCCTTAAACCAATTAATGATCTAATTTATAGTATTGTTTAAATCGTGTACAAATTGGCGAGGATCAGTCCAGGTGAACTGCAGGATGCAGCAGGTAGGGAAGGTTAATGTTCATTGTCCTGGGGTGAAGGCTTTGAATGCGTCTCCGTCTTATCCCCCTGTAACACTGAGTAAGTTAACACTAGCCTAAAGCCAAGAGGCACGCTCCATGAATAATGTTAGAAAACACCTCAACAGAATATATTTTCATAAGCTGACAGTTGGCGGTATGATTTGCCGTTGGGAAGGTTGGAAAGTTTCCGTAAATATTAAATTTTCTCTGAAGTCTTTTCAAGATAGGAACTCAGAAAGTGTTTATTTGTGGGAGTAATGGCTTAGTGGGAGTGTGTGTTCTCCAGTTGTGTCTGTGTGTGGGCAAGTCAAAGTGTGGGTACGCGTCTGAGGGAAACCTCGTTTGTGTGAATTTGTCTGCATATCTTGGAAGAAAAATGAACATTTTTTTTTCATCCCAGCTTCATCTGCTAAATTCTCTCTTTTCCTTCACCCTTTGTCCAGCTCCGTTCTTATTTCTGTCTTACACTGAAAGCTGCTATTTCCCCATGCGTTCCTTTCTTCCCTTCTCTATGTCTGTGGCATTTACTCCTCTCTGCACCTCTCTCTCTGTCTTACTTCTGCTCTTTAACCTTTTCGCTGCCGCCCCTCCTCTCTTCTCTCCTTTCAGAAGTTTCTTTTTCCAGAGCTGCCTGTCACTTCTCTTCTCCTGTTGTTTAGATGTTATCTAAATTAACATGCGTGTGTTTTATCCTGTCATCCTGCTTTTTTTTTTAGACACATTTTGTTTAAAGCAGGGGTTTTCAAAGTCCGACACCGAGGGCACAACTGTACCCCTCCCACCAAATTGTCAAATGAGCATCCTTAAAGGTATGCCAAGTTACCTATTAGTGGAACGTTGTTGCAATGTTTTAACATTAATGTACAAACACCTATCAATGGATTCTTTTGATACTGAAGAACATTTTAAAACGCAATAATTCTCATTCAAGTGTAGTAGTCATAAGAGCACCCTTTCTCCATAATTTCTATTCAGATTTAGGGATGTTTGGATATGTTGTGGATATTTCAAAAATATGAAAATATGACATTCTCAGGAAGCGTAAGTCACCCTAAATCTAAAAATATATGTATCATGGGTGTATATTCTAAGATCTAAGTTTTCACTCTGAGAAGGAGCACGATTTCTGACACAAATTCACCTCACAGCGTCTTCGTGTCACGTCTCTCCCTCTGTGCCTCCATTTCAACTCTCCCAAACCCCCCTGGAGAGGCCTCACAGTTTGAAAACCTCTGTTATAAATGAATAGCTGGGAATTTTGGGAAATACTACTATTATCTTTCTAGCTGAGAGTTAGGTGAGAGGATTGATACCACTCTCATATTTGTACAGTAGACAAATATGAATAATAGACAAATATTAGACCCAGGAGACAATTAGTTTAGCCTAGCATAAATAACAACTGGAAACTTTTTAAACCAGCTAGCCTGGCTCTGGTCAAAGTTTTAAAAATTTGATGAGCAGCACCTTTAAATTGTATTAATTAACACATTACATCTGTTTGTTTAATCTGTAAACCAACACAAAATGGAAAAACAATACAAGTGGTGGTTTTATGCTAGCTTCTCCCCTGCTTCAGCTAAGCTACTCAGCCGCTAATGTTCATATTTGGCACAGGCGTCTACTTTCTAACAAAAGTTACAGCACATCAGTGGATGTGCACCATTTTGGTAAGAGTAGTTGTATGATGTTTTAAAAGAAAAAAAAAAAAGGAAAACAGGATGAAGTAAATTTCATTCAGCCAGTGATGGAATAAAAAAATATAACAATACTTACAGAAAAATGCTGTGGCAAACAGCATGAGAGACAAGCCAAATGAATATAGATACTGTTTAAAGAAGAAATGATGATATGACTGAAAAGCCCTAAACTTTGAACAAGAAAATGAAACAAACACAAAAAATATAGCTAATAACAAATGGATTTCAACAAAAATAGGAGTAAAAAATAAAATGCTGTATGAACATGAATGCGGTATTAAAATGTTCATGTTCATTGCATGTGTGCTTTTTTTGCATTGCATTTATTTATTTAACACAAAGACGTAGAAAGTGAAGTTATGTGATGTTTATCAGGTTGAGCAGAGAATAATGGATCATTCTGGAGAAAGTTTGGGCTCAGAAATGCTTGATGTCACTCACCCGGCATCGGTCCAGTTGTACTTTGAGTGGTTCTGGCTCAGATGCTGGAGGCGCCTGGACTTTGAGCCAGTTCTCACTGCTGTCCACAGCCTGCTCACACTGCTCGTACAAACTGTAGAAGGCCAGCACCTGCAGGACACACACAACCCAGAAACCATCACACGCAACATTATGCTACTGTATTTACATTATATACATTATACACTGTCTTATATATATACTGTCTTGTTTCACAAACTCTTTCCTAGTTTGCAGGAGAGCAGCATGATAAGTCAGAATGACCAAACTATCCACACCTGTGATAACCTAAGAGTGACTCATATCACATTGAAATTCCCACTCTGGGTAGAAATGTTGTTGGTTAAAGTTTACACATAGTAACAGGGCTGGTTAGAGCATCATCTTTACTATTTACCAGCCATTTGGACCGAGGAAGTACAGAAAAAAACAAATACATGATTGTATAGTAGCACTTATTGCTTCGTCGTTAAAGCATACTATCAACAATATATGAAAAGAAAATGCTGAATTACTATATAGTTATTCTGTTAAAGAACTGAAAATTTTGAAAATTACATTTACATCCATGTAAAATATGAACACATCAGACCCACATGAGGAGACAGGATAAAAACAACACAAGCAATCCTAGTTACCATTATGAAATGAAACAGACTGCACATAAACTGCCACTGGCAGAAATTCCACTAAGAGTGGGTCCTACCTATTTCACACAATTACTTGAGAGGGTAGAGTTTATGGGACTAAAGCCCTATTTGCACAGGGCTGATATTATCCCATGGTGTCTGTGTTTGGCAAAATATGGAAGGTGATTTGCGTTGGAATTTGTACTTTACATATTATGGACATGGCAGATTCACTCAAGATTAAGATTACAGATGACCAATTATTACAAATGACCAGAGGTCCCCAGGTAACACCAGCCCCGTGCGAATAGGGCTTTAGGCAATATAGAGATTGATTTATTAATTTCTTGTGTCCATTACAGGATTAGTCTGCATTTTACTCCTAAGTTTAAACAAAAAACAAGATAAGTGTAAGGTTTAGTGTAAGGTTTCATTCCAAATTAGGATATAACTCTGGCGTATGTTCACTCTGGACTGTAAAAACAGTAAAAAAATAAAGGGGATCTCCCCCAACTTTACACATCAAGATCAATTTACTAGTGATGTTGAGTATCTTCTGTGGATCTGGAGGAAATTGTCTGAGTAAATAAACCTGATGATGCAGGGTAAAGGATCCAATGTTCTTGGAGGTTGACCCATAGGGACAAAAAAAAAAGGAGCATATTTCAGGCTCCGCTTCACATATTTTGACAAAATAAATCTGTAGCTAAACTTGGCTGTAGCAAGTCCGTCAACATTGTGGAGGTGCAACACTAAATTTCTGGAGTACCGCTATCATTGCTGCTGTTGAGTAAATAAAAGGCAGACAGGTAGCATGTCGACCATAGTTATCATGATGACACGATGATGCTGAATTTGCCGACGCAGGTGTCAGTTTAGGTAGCTGTTGGAATGGTATATTTGAGGAAGATGAGGTGCTACGTCTTAAGCTTACACAATACTGAAAATGGTGAGGGCAGCAGAATCACGGCAGGAAACAGTTTTAGCCTGAAGTAAAAAAAAATTAATTAAAAAAGCTCTCAAAGTATCTGACTGATGCCGGGTGGGCACGTCTGTGTGTTTACCTTTGTCTGGTAAGCCAGCCATGCCAGCCTTTCTGCCAGCAGGGTACAGAATCCCACCCAGCGCTGGTTGAGCTGCTCCGCTGCCTGGGCAATGTCATCAGCACGGCTTCCCTCTGGTGGGGGGGCAGAGAAAGAGAGGGGGCTGCCTGTCACACACACACGTGCAGTGACACATGCTTCATAGTTCACATGGGCACACACACACAAACACACTCCATGCACACAAAATCTGGTGAATGTCATCTGTAGGAGAGGTGAGGGAAGCCACCAGTATATCCTGCACAAAATGTGTTTATCGAACACACACGCACACACACACACACACACACACACACACACACACAAGCATTTCACTGTGCATTCACTGACATTTTTTTTTATGTAAATGGCCACTTTAAAGTGCGCATAAAACCACAGTTCCTGGAATATGAAAACCTCCAAGAGGTTCCAGGAGGGAAAAATCAATGCTAAAGTTATACAGAGATGGATTCACGGTCCTGCCTCTAAAAGGAAAAGCTGAATCCCATTGGCTGGATGATAATTGGAGCGGGAAAAGGCAGTGTCCTGGCTCGCATGTCTCATCGGGAACACAAACAGGCTAGAGATTGCTTCTTCTTCCTGTAATCGTACCTCAATTATATTCCATTTACATGACATGTCAAGAATTTGGCTGACACCGTTTTCCACTACAGGTTACTATAAATACAGTAGCATAAGCTTAATGCTAGATAAGTGGCTTCATATGTGATCCTGGACCTGAAGGAAGGTCAGGTCAAAGATACACTGTCCTTGTAACGATGGAGCCATGAGGTCTTACTGTCAACAAATACCATCTGCAGACTCAAACCAACAATGCATGTTTCCTCCTAACATGTGTTGGGTGTGTATATAAACCCTGATATATCTTCTTCCTCCGAGCCACAGAGCTCCATTGTTGTCCGAAAACTATTAAAAACACATCAGTGAGACACACTGTTGCACTGGGTGAGATGTTCCTTCATTACCATGAACACACACACTGTAGTTTATTTTGACTCAATCCCACACTCACCGTCCTGCTGCCAGAAACACTCACTACAGCACCAAGTGTGGATTCATCTGCCGCTGGAAGTAGTCCCCAACAAATGCACTGTTTGAGTAACGTTTGCTAAAACAATACAGTGACCAGCTGTTTTAGGGAATCACTGAGCCTTTTAAAAAGAATGCAACTATATGGTTGTGACCAATGTTCGCCATATATATATAAAATAATTAATAATCAGTTGCATGTATGAGGTTACATTCAGGAATCAGGAAAGTTGGAGGGTGTGAAAACCCCACAGCCTTAGTGTGAGGGCTTTAGGAGTGCTGTGTGCCAGTGGGGCTAAGCTAGCTGCAGATGATCAGCAAATACTGACAAACTGTGTGCTGGCTGTTTGTTAAACCACGACATCTTGTTTTCTATCTCTACATGTGTAAATACAGTGTGTGGGTGGGGAGGCTTTGGAATTGTTTAAAGGAATAGTTTAAATGTGCTTATTTGATTTCTTGCCGAGAGTCAGGTGAGATGGTCGTCACCGCTCTCTGGTCTGTCCGTTAAATAGCCAGCAAACAATTAGCTTAGCATAACGACTGGAAGCAGGGAGAAACTGCTAGCCTGGCTCTGTCCAAGGGAATCAAAATCTAAATCTCACTCGTTTAACCCACTAAACCTAACTGTAATAACATCAAGTTGTGGTTTTCCGCGGGGTTATGTGCTAGCCTGAGCCAGACTAGCTGGTTCCACTCTAAATGCTAAGATAAGATAGAAATGTATTCATTCCAAGGGAAGTAGTCGTGCAACAGTTGCAGTATAAAGTAGGAAAGAGTGACAACATAGAGTGCAAGTATAAAATTATCAATAAACAAATATTCAAAATCCAAAGCATACACAATAGAAATACAATACATACAAAACAGGTTAACAATAAGGATCATAAGCTTTATGCTAAGCTTAGTTAGCCAGCCAGCTGCTGGCACTAGCTTCATACAACGGACAGATATGAAAGTGGATTTTATATTCTTATCTATCTCCCAGCAACACTGTGGCTGGCATTTCTCAAAATGTCATACTATTCCTTTAAAGGCACTTTGGATGGAGTTGTGTGAGAAATTAAAGTAAGGTTACGAATCACTTATGTAACTGGTGAGTAAGTAAGTAATGTCTTTTTCAATGAATGTTATGATTAACTGAATACATTTTCAAGTAACTTGCCCAACAATGTTTGTGACCCATTTTTCAAGATTTACATCTTCAGCAGGAACCAATGGGCTTGGATCTGAGCGCCACGGACATTGTAGAAAAGTCAGAAAGTATTAGATGGACTAACACATTGTTGGCTTCCACAGGAAGAACGACAATTCAGAATAACACCAGTCTTATCGCTTAAGATCCTTTTTTTATTTTCTAAAGTGTGCTGGTTTTTTCATTGGCATCTGGAAGTGCTTACTGCTTGTAATAATGTAAAGTCAGTACGTTGAGTAATGTTCTGGTATGGTTTTGGATGGTGTTGGCGCAGCAGCAGGAAGGAATAAAGAAAACAGAAAAGTATAAATTGAGTTTTTCTCTTCAGAAGCCCAAACAACTGCACAAGGACAAGGACAGAGGAGAGGACAGACGAGAAGAAACATCTCTCTCTCTTTATGTCTGTTCCTCTCTCTATCAGTGTTTCTATGGAGACAAGAGGAGAGGGTGGGACAGGTGGAGGCGTTGCCATGGGGACAGACAGGGTGTGCGTGCATGTGTTTGTATGCATGTGAATGAGTGTGTGCGCGTGTGTGTGTGTGTGTGAGAGAGAGTGTGTGCACGTTACCCTGCTCGACCAGGGTCTGCGCCGTTCGCGTTGCCTCCTGAAGCTTTCGGTACTTCTCTGGCCGCTCTCTTTCTATCGCCTGTGGCAAAAGAGAAAGAGAGGTGGGGAGGGAGAGAGAGAGAGAGAGAGAGAGAGAGAGAGTGTTGGCATGAGGACAAGAGACAAGAGACAGACAAGGAGAGGCAGGGATACAAGACGAACAACAGGCTGGCAGCAGGAGAATGATCATTTATTACAAAGAAAGATTAAAAAACCTCAAACATCAATGTACAATTCGACAGAGTGTCACTTCCGCAGAATAAGAGGTGCTGCAGCTTTCACTTAACTCTGATCTTATCCTACTGCAGCATGTAGGACAACCTGAGCCTGCCTGGTCCTTTTCTGGGCAAACAACAGCGAGGTTTGAGGATAACAACTGACTTGATCATTTTGAAGCCAATTTTTGGGAAGGTTTTAATATTTCAGCTGGATATGGTTTATGGTCTCATCATTTTCGGAAATACCCTTGCTTTAAATTCTCATATAAAAGCCAATACGATATAATAACAGCCGGGGGTGTGACTAGCACGCATGAATACGTTGAAATTACCTGTAGCTAACAACAAAGGCTCACATGGTAAAGTCAGTTTATTGTCCAATTTATCTTAATTCCATTGTGTCACTTCATACTCACTTACTATTTTGAACACCTATAATGTTTTTATACCCCTTTCTTCTTTGACATACTACTGATCGATGTTACAATACCATCAACAAAAGCCAATACTTCCTGATGTTTTTTTCACATTAAAAGCCTACCTATTAAGGGTTATTCCCTTAATAGGTAGGCTTGTGTGAGTGTTCAGGAGGATGTGTTGAGGTTCATTCATGGCAGCTTAACATCATATGGGGAAAAAGGCACAGTGGAACACGACTCATGCTATACTATTGGAATTAGTGCTGTGGAAATGTACATTATACTGAATTTATCAAGATAACAGGTAAACGTGGAGGAAGTGTTGAGTTTCATTAGCTGGGGTCCAAGGGGAATTAGAAATAAGGGCTTTTCTCTAATATAAGCCAAATAAAAGCTTTTACAAATTTACTAATAAAGATAAATAAACAATATGAGAATTTACAATATTCACTTTCTTAGCCGGAGTTAGATGAGAAGATCTATAACACTCATGTACGCTCACATGCTTGCTCTAGCTTCCTATTTAGATTGCAGCTGTGAGGGTGGTATCGATTTCTCATCCAATCTTTGGCAAAGAAAGCTTATTTCCCAAAACAACCTTTTCCTTTAAGTAGTGCTTTGAAACAGTTTTGTCTCTTGACCCCTTGAAACAAATCAATATATACGTGTGACCCGTCGTCACACGGTATGACCTGACCGTGAAGATGTGAGCTAAAGACTGATGTATGTTTCTCGGATTGTGTTATTTGTGACCCCCTCAGATTCATCATGGGACCTGGCACACAGGTTGAACTCTCTCTAAAGTGCTGCTTCTTCTATAATCACTGTACTTGTTGTGCTGCTCAATGTTTATCTGAAAGTCTTGTCTCCCTCTAGGTTTGAGCCCATGGAAGCTACATTTCGGTGTATACTATGCTGGTGCATAAATTGCAGTATGTCAATGAATCAAACAAAAGTTTAAGTGACACTCTAAAGCAAAAGTACCAGGAGGTCTTAGTTAAACAATTAAGACTCAATTGTCCTCTCCAACAGAGAGATCCAACTCTTTTAGCCTGTGACTAGGATAAAATCCAGACTTGTTTTGTTTCATAATATGGTGTTTTGGAAGAATGTAATGCTGTTTGCTATATAAGCTGCTGCACAGAGCTGAGCTGACGGCAAAGCTGAAGAGGCAACCGAGATCAGAGGAGATTTTGAAGAATCTACCTACCTAAACGTCATCAGTTTGCATCTATTACCAAAGTGCAGGCAACATTTGTAATGCCAGTCGTTAGGATTTATATGTTGTTCACAAACTGTGCTTAAAAGCTTCATACATTGTTAATGATGGCTGCAGTGGATTTGTGTTTAACTCATTAATTATGAATGATTTGTTAGCACATTTGTAAACGCTGACTAAAAGTCACTGCAGTTTGTGTTGGGTCTAATCTACAGCTTAAATTGTTTGCTCATTACCAACCACGCATCAGCACTCTGTGAGCCATTTGTTAGAATTATAAGTGTTTCTAATTCATTATGAATGCATTTATGTGAGTGGATGTGTATAAATTGTTTGATGCCTCTAATTTAAAGACGTAACAAATGGCAGTCGTTTGTGTCGATGACAAGGACTCATTTAAAAAATATAATATGGCGAATGACTTATTACGGTGTTTGAATGGTAACAGGCAACGGCAACGGTTCTTACTCCTTACAAAATGTAATTAATCTTGATTGGATTCATCTACATAAGAAAAATCAGGCACATCCTGTGTCAAAAAGATGCAGATAAACGAGTCCATGCATTTGTTACTATTGATACTATTGCAACTCCCTATTATCAGGCAGCTCCAATAAGTCCCTTAAGATTCTCCAGCTGATCCAAAATGCTCCTCACCTATAAAGCCCTTAATGGTCAGGCACCATCATATGTCAAAGAGCTCATAGTAACCTATTACCCCACTAAAGCGCTGCACTTCCTAGAGTTCGTAGAGTCTCTAAAAGTAGAATGGGAGCCAGAGCCTTCAGCTATCAAGCTCCTCTCCTGTGGAACCAGCTTCCAGTCTGTGTATGTGAAGCAGACCCCCTTCTCACATTTAAGAGCAGGCTGAAGACTCTTTGATAAAGCTTATAGCAGGGCTGACTCATATGAGCCCTGAGCCCCCCCTTACTTATGCTGCTATAGGCCTAGACTGCCGGGCGACTTCCCATGATGCACTGAGCTCTTCTCTCCTCCTCTCCTTCTCCATCTATATACACTCCGTTATGCCATTATTGCTTGTTGCTAACTGCTGAGTTAACTGTTTCCCTTTCCTGCAGTTGTGTGCTTTCTTGTCTTCTCTCTCTCTCGCTCTCCTTCTGTTGCTTTCTGCAGGTCCATCTGCCTCAGGAGCTGCAGAGTGTGGATTTATGTTTGCAGCCACTGCTGCTATTGTTATTATTGCTCTTATTATTAGTATTACTATTATTATATTGCTATTGCCATTATTTTTATTAACATCAATAGCCTTACCGCTACTATTGCTTTACATCTCTGTGTGGAACTGTACTGTGCTTCTGTGTGTTCCCTTTCCTCCTGCTTGCTCTCTCTCTCTCTCTCTCTCTCTCAACCCAACTGGTCGAGGCAGATGACGCCCACCCGGAGCCTGGTTCTGCTCGAGGATTCTGCCTGTTAAAAGGAAGTTCTTCCTTGCCACTGTCTCCTAGCGCTGCTCATGGTGGGAATTATTGGGTCTCTGTAATAAAGAGTCGCTCTAGACCTGCTCTATATGAAAAAGTTCCCTGAGATCACTTTGTAATGACATGGCGCTATATAAATAAAACTGAACAGACATGGTGGTATCAATCTTCCCATCTTACTCTTGGAAAAAAGAGCGTATTTCTGAAAATGCTAACATATTTGTTTAAGCCACATGGAAAGACCTATTTGTTATGCCACAACAGGTTGTTGCCATATTTTATTATTTGCTGCAGTAAGCAGGAGCTGGTACTGAAGTACACGTCCCTGATTTTCCTGTTTTCTGGGTTTTTAGGACAGTCTGTTGACAGGCATAGGTAGCTGCTGTATAAAAGTTTGAAAACAGTCATTACAGACACTTTGCTGCATCTCATACTTCCACCGAGCCACTTCAGGGTCGTCCTGTCTGCATAATCACAGCCCAGAACGTCCTCACAGACGTGACTGCTATATGGGAGGTAAATTCATTTCTAACCCAACTGTGTGATGGAACCTTGTTATTTCAGCATCACAGGTCTCAGCAGATTAAGCTCTGCGGGGCGTCTCTCTCTCTCGCGCTCTCTCTCTACCACACACACACACGCAGGTGTTTTTTACCTGCACTTTGTCACACAGCTCCCGAATGCTGCCGTCCTTGCATGACACAGAGAACTCGGGGCTCTGTAGGATGGCCTCACCACGGGTCATGTAGCTGTGGACCTCTGTGAAGTCAACGTCAAACCTGAGGA
>JAVQJF010075561.1:0-14647 GCA_036023855.1 Gadopsis marmoratus
TCACCACCAGTCAATGCAACCTCACCCCCAGTCAACACCACCTCACCACCAGTCAACATGACCTCACCACCAGTCAATGCAACTTCACCACCAGTCAACATGACCTCACCACCAGTCAACACCACCTCACCACCAGTCAACATGACCTCACCACCAGTCAATGCAACTTCACCACCAGTCAACATGACCTCACCACCAGTCAACATGACCTCACCACCAGTCAATGCAACCTCACCTCCACTAGGCACCACAATGCCTTTGCCAGGTAATGCAACCTCTGTTACAGCCACTCCACCTGCTACTCCTCATAAACATTATTACAGGCAGAATTAATAAAATGTAATGAATGTGTTTCTTAATCTAATCACCTCTGCACCTAATGTTACAGTTGCCCAGACTGCGGCTCCCAACGTTACAGCTGTCCCAACATCAGCTCATAATGCAACATCTACTCCAACTGCTGCTCATAATGCTACAACTACTCCTACTGCTGCTCCTAATGCTACATCTGCTCCTACTGCTGCTCCTAATGCCACAGCTACTCCTACTGCTGCTCATAATACTACAGCTACTCCTACTACTGTTCCAACTGCAACATCTGCTTCCACCACTACGACAACTTCTGCAGTAACAACTGCATCAACAAATCCTCCTACAT
The DNA here is from genome assembly GCA_036023855.1 of Gadopsis marmoratus. Lineage (NCBI taxonomy): Eukaryota > Metazoa > Chordata > Actinopteri > Centrarchiformes > Percichthyidae > Gadopsis > Gadopsis marmoratus. The sequence continues at coordinate 659 of JAVQJF010075561.1, forward strand.
CCAGTGAGGGAACCCTTGGCCTTACGTTCAGTCTCATGGAAACATTTACGGCAGATCTCTCCAACCCATCCTCAAAAGCGTATCAGACTTTAGCTGCTGAAGTGGTCAGAGAGGTAAGATGTCTATGCACTTTAACAGTGTGCTTCTAACAACAAAACCTTAAACTGTAAATAAATACTTTGTAACAATAATATTCCATGGACATCAAACAGTGAAGCATCTTCTAACTTGAACTGCAGAAGTCTCTGAATATCACTGAATATAAGAATAATCATGTACTGACACTTTTGCATTGATGTAGATGAATCATTCAGTCCATCCCCACAATTTACATTTGAAAACAATGAAAGCCAATATTATTCTTGGAATCCCTGTTATTCACTTTTTTCTTAATTTGCCCAATATTTTGGTAGTTGAGTCTGGTTACCTTTCTTTGATCTTGAAAGAAAATGCACATAAATAAGGCTAAGCTAAACATATAAGATTTTGTAGCCTCCAGTCATAACAAACCTATGGGTCTCACTGCTTAAGAACTCTGGGAAACACAGAATATCATCTTAGAGAAATTGAGGTTCTAAGGTGAGGTTGAGCAGAGATCTCAGTGGGGCTCTCAGGGAACTTTTGTGGTAAGCTGGTCATTAGTGCTTTCAGCAATTTGTTGTATTTTTATTTGCAAATGACAGTAATGTTGTCTTTCAGGTAAACAAAGTGTGCCAAATTCTGTTTATTCGTTCATTTTTCCTTCGCTCCATTGTCAACAATTTCAGGTAAGAGTAAATTTCAATCACTGGCTAATTTTTTCTGGATATGTACTGGTCATTTGCTTTTTAAAAGGGTTGCTTTCTCTCTTTGTCACTGTAGGAGTGGATCAGTGGTTGTTGACATGACCCTTGTGTTCCAAAATAAAAGCTTGGTTCCTTCAGCAAGCAACGCAACTTCACAACTCAGCAGTAGACTTACCAGCAATACTACCACCCTGAACATTATAGGAGGAACCATTTCTGCCCGTAAGTTATTGGAGACTTAAAAGTGAAACTTTGTGAATTTATGGTTTACATTAATTACTCTATTAAACATTTAAATGCATGTTACAATGTCATATTTTCAATTCTCTAGTTTTTTAAAATAGGAAAGTAAGATGAGGGCTCAAGGTTGGGATGAAGCTTCCTTTTAAACCTGCATTTTGATCTTGTGAAGTTACTTTCAGGCCAGAGAATTTCACTGACTAATACCTCTGCCTTTTCTAATATTTCAGAGTCAACATCGACATCGAGCAGTCCCCCACAGCCCACAATGGGCTCATTGGCAGTGTTTTCATTAACACTGCTGGCTGTGGCACAGATGCTGGTAAACTTATAGCCAGCACCCAAAGTCAGATATGCTGACTTGGCCAAAGGTTTTTACTCTGCTTTAGTATGCAAGTGTGGAAAAAAGCAATGTACCAACAAACCAAAAGCAAAAGACATGACAAATGTGCATTATTACATTTACCAATACTATGTCATGTGGTAATAAGATTTGATGTTACAATCACTTATGGTAAAATTCCATTTTATTTAAAGAAGTAATCATTAAGGTTGTAATGCATTTTCGTAGCAATTCATAGCAAATGCCATTCAATGTATTTGTTTTGTAAACTTTGCTTTATGCAGTTTTTTATGTGACATTATTAACAATTAAAATGCATTGCAAATAACATACATCAGAGTATAATATTTATTTCCAATTAAAAGCATTGTACAATTTAGCAAGGAACAATTTTGTGCAGCGCACAACGTAGAGTGCCATTATTTAAGGGTGTGTATGTAACATGATGTTGTTGATGCTGGAGACCAATGATTCATATTATGTCTGAGCCCGACCATTAATTAAGTATTTAAACATAATTAACCATGGAGATGAACTCTCCCTAACCATAACCATGTAGTTTTTGGTAGATTACCTTAATAACTGTATTGTGGGAAAAATGTTGAACATTCATTCAAATGAACATTCAAATAAATCACTGAACATACACATGTTGGGTTTTGCAGAATCATTCATTGTCAAGTGGATTACTGAATTATAGTCTAAAAATGTCCAGGTACTATCATAAAAATTTGTTTGCAGTTTGAATACATCGCTGGTTTCTCCTGTATGTTTTTGAAAAGGGAAATAATAAAAATGTGCATCACTGTTAATCAACAAAGTATTAAAATCTTATCTTTAGCATTACCTTGCTGGTTTTCACATTCTTCTTCTTGTCTCTCTTTTTGTAAATAGATAAAATAAAACACATATTTCCCTTTTATATAAACATTTAGAAATAGTAGTGTGATAGATATACTATATTTTTACTGTATTTGTAGCTGTCAACAAGGTTTATGATCATTGCCAAGACTTACAGTAGATTTCAGAGGAATGCAAGGGAATACTTCATAATGAATTTCATTTCAGAAATGAAAGTACCAGTAGACAAACCTGGCCTTTTGTCAACCGATACTGGCCATATTCCGGTATTTGAATAATGTCGTGTGCAATTCTATCTTGTGCTCGTCATCAGTTTGTCAGAAAACAATGGTAAATTCATACCAACATTGGAAAAGACTAACTGTCCACAATTTTCTGTATTGTTTACATTGTGACTCAGTGTATAAAAGTATAAATGTCCTCACAATCAGTGACTTAATTAGGACTCATGTTTTAAAGGTCTTTGCTATTATTTTTTATTGGACCCTTGCACCAATTCTTTACTTTATGCCTATGCGTTTCTCCTAGCAAGCTACGCAAACACAGACCCTGAGGTCTTTTATTACCACACATGAATCACACATACATACATGAAGGATATATATACACACACACACGCATGCACTATGTCCCACGGAGGAATATGTCTTCTGCCTTTTTCCCATCCTTGCCATCCTTCCAGACGGCCTGGAGCAGTGGTCAGTCCAAGTGCTCTGCCCTGTCTTGGACAAGGAGAGGGCAGGAGAGCAGTCTGTCTTGGTCTATATCTAGGAAGGTTCTCTTAATTATCTCACATCTTACACAACAAGGTGAAAGCATTGAATGTGTAGTGATGTTTTGATCATAGTATCTACCACATATGAACCTGTTTTGCTGCTGCTCGGCCTGTGATTGCAATATCGGACCTTTTGAATGGTGACCACAGCCTGTGTATGAGATACAGAGAACAAACACAAGTTTTAAACTGCATATAAACATGTCAAAAGAAGCAAGCTCGTATAAAGACAGGGTTGAAAATTAGAAGTGGAAGTTTAATTATTTCTTCCATCTAAACCTTTCATTTTAACATCAGAAAGATTGTAGCTGCCATTGCTTTGCATCTTCTGTATGTGGAATTGTACTGTGCTACTGTGTGTTCTCTTTCATCCTGCTCTCGCTCTACCCCCCCCCTCTATTTTCTCTCTCTACCCAACCGGTCGAGGGAGATGACCGCCCACCCAGAGCCTGGTTCTGCTTGAAGTTTCTGCCAGTTAAAAGGCATTTTTTCCTTGCCACTGTCGCCTAGCACTGGCTCATTGTGGAATTGTTGGGTCTATACATATAGAGTTGGTTTATATTTGCTCTATATTAACAAGTGCTCTGAGATAACTGTTATGATATAGCGCTATATAAATAAAATTGAATCGAATTGAATTGAATTAGCGAGTAAACATCGTAGTGTTTCTATCACACCCCGTGTCGGTGTGACTGGTTGTGTTTCCTGTTTTCTGTTGCTTGTCTCGTGCGTTCTGGGTTGTGTGGTTTACTGCTTTAGTTCTCCTGTGTAGGAGTTTGTGTTCTGTCTCAGCCTCCCTCGTGTTTCCCCTGATTGTTGGAGTGTTTCCACCTGTTCAACTGTGTTCACCTGTTGCTCGTCCCCTCGTTAGTGTCCTGTGTATTTAAGTGTGTTCAGTTGGTTGGTTCTCTGTGGCGTCATTGTCCACATCGTGCGTTGCAGGTGTGGATGGTAGCTGTTTTGTTGCCTTCTTTTCCTCAGCTCCCCGGTTGCCTTACCTTTTGTAAGTGCTTTTTTGTTGTTATCTGCATTAAAACCTGCTCATTCCCGCAGTACGTGTCTGGGTCCCTCTTTTCCTTCTCCACACCCTGCCGTTTCTGACAGTTTCTAAACCTGTGTCTTTTGTCTATAATCCAAAGTGTCTACTGTTCTTATAGCAATGGTTGTATTGTCACCTGACATTCAAAACAAACATCCATGCATGCAAATCGGTCGCCCAAATAATTTTCCAGGAAACGGGGGATCCAAATTCTAGTCAAAGTATGATTGTTTATTGAATTTTGCACAGGTATATTGGTTTAAAACAAAAATATGCTTTTTGTCTTTGTCTTTGGTGTCTTCACACGGTTAGTTTAGAAAGCTATCGCTTGCTTGCTTGAAATCATTGTTAGTACAAACCTAATATCTGTTAGGCAGGAATGAGTTTTTATAGAGACTATACTGATTTTCTGCTTACATGGCCTATTGTGAGTATGAATTAGGGTGACACATGGATGTGAGGTTTTATTAGTCTAAAAAATGACTCCATGATGTGTGTAGTTTGTGCATACACAATACAGCAAACATAATATTACTAGTAATGAATGTATAACCCAGTGATTGCTATTCTCTTAATGACCATGCAATAGCAATGACGCACCAGAAGAGGGCTGCATTGTTCCAAGGATTGTACGAACCTGTGTGTGTGCTGTGTGCTCTGTCAGTCATTCTCACACAGCCCTCACATCACACCTGGCCACAACTTAATTTTGATATTTTCTTTTTAAATACCCAGCCAGAATAATTTTTAAGAGAAGAAACAGGAATCACTGAGAAGGAGAAAGAAATGTATCTGAAATTGTTTGGCTTAAAAAAACAAATCTGTGCGGGGTGTTTTGCAGTTGCCCACATAAAAACCTAAAAATCAAAAATGACTGTTATGCAAAGGCATGTTTCAATTTATTTATTTTCTTATCTCTTTATCCACACTCTTCGTGATGAAGAGTAGGCCAAGGAGTACAGCTGAGGACGAGGTAGGGTCATTTATCAGTCTGTAATAGAATTCCTAATTCTAACTGGAGAAACTATGCTCTCATATCGGAACAATACAGAACCCAAGAGGACAAGAAGGACACAGCAGACATGTGCTAACCTGCCACGTGGGGTCAGCAGTCCTGTGGGGATATGTTATTCAGCCTCTTCTTCTGAGGGTAAGATTTGGTGCATAAATAAAACCCTATTACAGGGTCTTATGGTTAAAAATCAAATGAGCTGGCAACATTAAAAACACTACCTACAGCTAATAAAATCTGCCAGTTAACTACAGTTGTCATTTCAGCCGAGAAAATCCACCTTTGCCGACTAAGAATGAGAAGCTGTTTTTGTTTACTTACTTACTTAACTTCACATGAAATTATTTAGAAAAATTAACAGAAGAAAAAAGGCAGTTCCCTGGACAAACACTGGGGATCAGTTGTTGGTTAGGTAAACATATTAGCAGCTCATTCACTTTTGTGTCTGGTTGATGATTGGTCGACTGAACATGCTGCTGCTCTCTTTTTGAAAAACTAACAAGTGCTAAAGGGGCTCAAAAGACAACAAATTAAGTGAGAAAGTCGCTAAATTGGGAACATTAACTGAGTGGCTTGTCCTGCACAATACTTGCATTCCTATAGGTCCACTTCAAAACTGAAACATATTCCTTAGGCACTGTTTTATATTCATGGTGGACTTTTAAGTCACATTATCTTCAACTTAAAATTATGTAGTCTAATAGCTTTGTTTTACATTGTAATTGATTTTTACAGTATGTTAAATATATATTATCGTTTTTGTAAATGCTACATGGAGTGGGGTTTAAAATAAGGTGTTGCATTGTTTGATTGTTTGTTTTTTCTTAGTGCAATTAAAATGAATAAAGGAAACAAATCTAATTTACTCCACATTACATTTTCTGGAAAAAAACAACAAAAACATTTTGTTTGAATTAGTTAAACATTGTCCAAATTTGTGACATTCAAACATTACTTTAACAAGCTTATTGTAAATTCCAACCCTGTCTCCTAGAATTGACACTACAGAATACTCCAGAGTAGTACACAGTATAAGTGTAACTATACTAATTATTATTGTATTGTAATTATTATTTAAAAAAGAGTCTGTACACTGTTTGCCAGTTAGACGTTCAAGGAAAAGTACTTTCCACCCTGGTTATGTTCGCAAGCAAGATGTTGTCCAAAACAACAGGAAGTGGTTTTTAATAACACACAAGCCAATGGAATTAAATATGTAGGCTATATATATATATATATAGTCAATCAACATTTTGCACCTCAACAGATTTGTTCATTAAAAACATTTCCTCACTATATTGATTTAAGAAAATGTAATATGTAATAACAGCATTGCATTATTAAACCACGCTAAAGCATATTTGCTGTTGCAAATCATTAGTATATCAACATTATTTCACAAAGACAGAGTTGCAAATTCATACAATGTACAGAATGATAGAATACAAATTTGAAGGATCACAGAAGTATAGTACCATTAGTTAGTATTACACTGTTGATAATGAAATGTGTAATCATATTAGATAGGTCTCTTTACAAGGGGGCAAATAAATGCAACAAAGCCCGGGAATCAACCTCTTCTCACTCCTTTTTCAGAAACAAAAGAACAGATGTGCAGCCAGTCTACCCTGCTTGTAAAGCACACTTGCATTACACATATGAATGACTGGTCTGAAAAAACACTAGTTATTGAGCCAATGTGCCTTTTATTGCACCCTTCATTAAAAATCCCCCCATGTTTAATTAGAACACATCCGCCACACTTGAGATACGTCTGTCACTGGCTGAGGCCCAAGGTATTCAAGCTTGGCAGGATTGGCTGTGCTCTGCTAGACACTGAAGCACATGAAAGGGATGATGAGAGCGGTTTTAGGGGTATGAAGAAAGTGAAGTTGGACCCATGTTAAATTTGAAGTCAGATGATGAGTATCTATCACCATATGACCTTAAAACAGAAATTGTTGTTAGACTTCTCTTTTTCCCTCGGTGCTATTTAGTGTCATTATTTAGTCCCCCACCCCTCCAATTTATTGATAGATTTTATAAAGCAAAATAAGCCAAAACAAACTATACATAACTAGCATTTTTGCATGTAATTTCTATCTTGGATAGACACAGCACTTAAATGACCCACAGCCAGTGTGTTTCCTATTGTCAGTTACTGTCCACGTCTGCAGCTGTGCAACTGTAAAAGTATGTTCAGAATATTTTACATGTCAAAAGACGCCCGTATTTAAGATGCTTTCAAAATTCATGGAACGTGCAAATGTGTGTGTTGTTCGTGGCTATCCATCCAACAGTTGTTGAGACATTTTATTAAAAAATAAAAATGTCAACCTGCTGGTGGCACTACAGGCAAAGTCACCAAAGTCGGTAGGACACATCCTCTCGGGACCATGAATGTAATGCAATTTTGTGACAGTGTGACAATCCATTCAAGAATTATTGAGATATTTCAGTCTGTATCAAAGTGGTGGACCTAATGACTGACACTGCCATCCCTACAGCCACAGTGATAACACGTGCTAAAAGACAAACAATTCTTTGACCAGTGCAAAAGCATATATGGTTTGATGTGCTGTGTAGTACATACTGTATATTCAGTCAGTTTGTGGATTCATCGCACTTACAGGGTTATGTTCTTGCACTGGTTTGGTGTAAAATAAAATGTCATGTCATTTTAGTGTTGGGAGCAACATGATTGTTCACACACTTCTGTATAAATGTACAAATCAAAGTGATGTACAGATAAGGGTCTGCCCTTTTCAACATGCCACAATAAGAATGGCAGTCTCATCAGAAAATTACAAAATGCACCTGTCCTGGTTGCTCTTTCTACAGTCATTTGAGTTGAGTTGGTAGGGGAGGTGGCAGCAGACTGTATTTTGCTACTATGATTATTGTTGCATGTGTTCGTTACACCCCACTTCCCATCCCCCCATCCCTCTCGTCTCCCTCCGTAAAGCCGAGGTTGACAGTTCTGCAGTATGATACAGACATGAGGGCAGACGATCATCTCTCTTCTTTAAAGGTAAGTGTAATTGTTTACGCAGTTTTCTGGCAGTGCCTGATGTAAACTACTACAATTAACAAACTTTTGTTTTTTAAACTTAATTCAAAAGACCTCGTTTGAAATGCTAACATGTTTAAATGAGCTCATTTGAGTGACATAGTAACTGAGCTGCTCTTTGTACAATCAGACGGAAAGATGCAGCAGAATCCTTTCTCAGAGTTGCAGTTACTATATAATATAAAAGAAAATTACTTCTTGCCTTGATATTTTATATTGCATTTCAATGTGTACATCAACATCATACTAAGTGCATTACTAGTATTGTTTTCTCCAGTATTGCTGCATTGCAAAATATGTAACCACCAAAAATGCATTTTATCCATAACAAACATAGATAATGGACATTATCTTTGTTTAATCTATTTATATTATTACCAGGCATATAAGCAAATTAACATGGACACAATTTTGCATACACTAAATTACAGTTTAATAAGCTTGACAGGAGGACATTGAGCATATTGACATTAAGAGCATAATTTTGTGGATAATGGAAGAGAAGAGGTATCGAAAAAGAAAAATATCAGACTCTGTATAATTCCTGTAGCATACATAAACAGAAAGATTAGAAGGAGGGGTGCAGATGACTGCCAAAGTGCCCTCTACCTCTCAGACGAGGGAAGTGGCAGGGTAAAGGGCACTTTCACCTGCTTTCATTGGATAAATGATTAATATGTCAAAAACCTTCATGACAATCACACCAGAAACTGGTGTATATTATATATATGCCCCCGCAGGGCCTTTTTTCCATGTCGGAGGTTTGGCTTTTTGGCTGCAACTCTTCCATGAAGACCACTTCTGGCCAGACTTCTCCAGACAGGAGATGGGTGTACCTGGGTCTGCCAGTTCTGAGCTGATGGCACTGCTGGACATCTTCCGATTTCAAATGGAAATAAGATTGATGTGTTTTTCATCAGCTGCACTGAGTTTCCTTGGCCGACCAAACAAAAACTTAGATTTTCACTCAGCATTCTTTTCCTGTAACCACTGCAAGGTCCCTGTGGTTTTCATTAAAATCTAAAGTGAGTCAGCTGTAACATCTGCTCCCTGTTCACACCACTGGCACTGGAAATGTAATATTATTCTGCTCATTACAGTCATATGTGTTCACCTGTGTGATATACTGTAATGTGCAATGCATGAATTCAGAGGACTGAATATTCATAAATATGGCATTGTTCCCTGAGGCAAGAACACCTGTAGAATTTTAATACATTTCTAATATTTTTTCAAACTTACAGTGGATTTTGTGATAAATGTAACATTTAGGGTTAAAATTCTTTAATATCTCTAATCAAATATCTGACACTTCAGTAGTATTTCAGTTGGTTTTTTTTTTTTGCTAGTTTTACAAAACATATGCAATAAGTAATATATCATTCTCCTCATTATATCAAGATCTGTAAGGACAACATCTGGTTTTGCTCTCCACACCAGGAAAAGCGATGGCATTTTAGATAAGGCAACTACCACCAGAACAAGAGCTTTTCAGGCCCACAGTCTCTTGTGATTCCTACGTCAAACTAAAGCTTACAATTTAGAGTTTAAATAATGAGAAGTTACCATGGAGCAGCAATTGGGTCTGAAACAAACATAATTCATGGTGGTTTGTCCACTTTTTCCACTGTTAATGTACCATAGAGGAGTGCAGGCAAACTGCTTTGAAAGGCCTCGCTTGCTACAAAGTCTGACCAAAATACAAATTACTTACGACTGTATCTGTGTGTTTTGACAGGTTTGATTACACCATGGATAATGGCAGCATGGGATTGCTCAGAGATGTTAACACATCTCTTCAGATTGAACTTCAGTCCTGTACTACACTGAGGAACCAGGCCTCTCGGATCTTCCTGTATGCTTTTCTATCTGTCGGCATCATCTCCACAGTGGTGGGCAACTTCCTGGTGGTCTTGTCTATCGCCTACTTCAAGCAGTTGCAGTCACCCACAAACTCCTTCGTCATGTCCCTGGCAGTTGCTGACTGCCTTGTTGGCCTGGTAGTGATGCCTTATAGCATGATTCGCACCGTGGAGGGATGCTGGTACTTTGGTGTGCTTTTTTGTAAACTTCACTCTAGCCTAGACGTCATGCTCTGCACTGCCTCCATATTCCATCTCAGCTGCATTGCCTTTGACCGTTACTACGCTGTCTGCAACCCGCTAGTTTACTCTTTAAAGATGTCCAGCAGTCGGGTGTGTCTCCTTATTGTTGTATGTTGGGCTGTTCCCATGCTCATTTCCTTTGGCCCCATAATGTTAGATCTCCATATTGCAGGTGTGGACATCCTGCTTCCTGAAAATGTATGCGTGTTCTTGGTCAATCGCATTTATGCTGTCATGGCCTCGTTGGTAGCTTTTTACTTGCCGATGGCTACCATGCTAGTAGCCTACTGGAAAATCTTCAAGGCTGCCAAACGGCAGGCCAGGCAGATCAGCGCCATGGAATGCCAGATGGCTGCTGGAGTGGGCAAAGACTCAAGCAAGAAACAAAGACACCGACACACTATGAAGAGGGAAGGAAAGGCAGCAAAAACTTTGGGAATCATCATGGGAGTTTTCCTAATTTTCTGGATGCCCTTCTTCACAGTTAATATTGTGGACCCCTTCATTGAATACAGCACGGAAGTGATCGTCTGGGATATATTTTTGTGGCTAGGCTATATCAACTCATCTCTAAATCCTTTTCTGTATGGTTTCTTCAACCGTTCCTTCCGTAGGGCATTCCTCATGTTCATTGGCTGCAGGGTATGTCTGCCTGGATCCTCCCCTGGGATGGAACTATCGAACACTAGGAAAGAGGCAAATGAACGTGCAACTCAACCATAAAATAAAGACAGTATCTATATATTTTGCGCAGGCATACAAAGATCAATGAATCAATGGCACTATTCATGCAATGTTAGCCTGCAAAAATATATTTGAATTAGGTAGAATTATAAATATACTTTAAGAAATATTAGTGAGGTGGGACTGCCACCAACCATACCGTCAGCCATGATGTTTGAAATCGCCTCCTTTCCTTCCATGTAGAGGTAGTGTGCTCTGTGGCACAAATATTATGATTTTGGGATTTTGTGAGTCTGGTTTGACTTTTTTCAGTTTTAGCAATATTTTACCATGTAAATTAGCTTTTTAAATGAGCTACTATGCTCATGTGTTGCTCTGGCCTTGGAAGAACTGTTGTCCAATGTAGGAAATGTGTCGGTGATATTAGATGAAAAGTCTTTTTGAACTCCAGGAGTAATTTAACTGTTTCCTTTTTAAAATAATTTTAATAATAAGGGTGCTACAACTGAACAGGTGTTAATGGGAGAGAAAACTATTCCCAAAACTTAAAATAAAGGGGGAAAGTTTTGGAAGATGTGCAAGGCAAGACTTGAAGAGGACACATCAAAGTGGTACATGACATTTCACTGGAATGACACAACGGAGATTTACAGCTCAGGTAAAAAAAAAAATACTGATACTTATAAATCGTGCTGTCCCTTAGGACTTTGACTCACTCTTTCCAAACCAAAGTTGATCTGTGAAAATGTACAGAAGTTTAGACTTTTAGAATCATCACCTAACCTGGCTGTATATAATACATATATAATAAGAGTTCAAATAGATTATTATTAATTGTTATCATTGATTGTGTGATGTCATGAGAGGTAGTGTCATAGAGGGGAGATACATTCCCTTCTGGTAGATACAACAAGGACTACAAACCATAATTGCATCCATTAAAAGACCACCAGACCTATAGTCAGCAGGGCAGTTGCTGACTATGGGTTGGTTGCTGCTTGCTGTCCAGCTGAACCATATAAGCTGATGGCCCATGTGAGGGAGCTGACAGTAAAGCAAAACAGTGTATGCAGAGAAGACGCAATGTATTGTACAGAGAGGAACAGTGCTTTTGTTATGTTACCAATAAAACACCAGAATTTTGATTTAAATACCTGCATTGGTTTTGTTCACCTTCTGTCTGCAAGAATTAAATTGACCTGTTATGACAAGACTTTCCGGTCTTAATTTCCTGCACCGACACTTCAAAAGCTCCAAGTAAAATGCTTCTGACCTGTCAAGACATCACAATTGTTATTTTAAAACATGTCTCAGAACCGTTACTAAAAAAGTATCGCATGATTTGGTACTCTTTCAGAGGGATCAAAAGCCAGAGGTCAAGCTTAACTGGACAGAAGTGCCAGGTCTTCAGACAACTGCGAGGAAATAGAAACATCCTGATGAAACCTGCAGTTAAGAGTGAAGGTGTGCAAATTTGAAGGTAAGTGTGTAAGATGTCAAATAAAGTGAAAGGCAAAGCACAATTTTGACCTTGCCTATCATTCTATTTACACTGACAATCTGTATACATTTACTGTCAGGTTTTCTAAATTCAGTAGTTACATAATCACTGTCTGTTGAACAGGCCGCACATTTGGGCAGGGCTAAGGAACAACATTTACATTTGGAATAAACATGACCACTTACTTTATCAAAATCAAAAGGCTAGCAACTTTTTATACCCTATTAAATATACATAAAAATCAAGTTGATCCACCAAGATGACCAATTAGTATCAAATGTATGTTATTTTATACAAAGGTAAATAAACTTGTACTTCTAACAAGATCCCAGTGGCTATACAGCTGCTGGCCAGCTGAAAAATGAGCAGTGCAGCAACAGTTTATTGCCTTGCATGATTTGTTATTGCACTAATAAACTATGAATAACTTTGAATAACATTATGGTGCACGAGATAAAGACCACCATTATTAGTGCAATGGAATATCATACTGAAAACCTAATCACATATATTATAACACCTCAACATGCTGGATGCTAAGTTGGTGTCCAGTAGCATTTTAAAAAACAAAAGTGCTTTTCTATTCGTACATCCAATGTGAAAAATTGTTTTAGTTTCTAGATTTGCCAAAATGCTTAATACATTTTCATGGTGGAATAAAACTAATAACAGGAAGTATTTTAGGTTTATTAGTCTTGACAGAGCTACGATCTCGCGCTCTCTCTTCCACTCATTTTTAACTTAACCTTAACAATGTTAACCTCAATCTGTTCCCCAGATCTCATTCACCATTTTTTAATTATTTCTTAATATTTTGTGAGTCAGCACTGTGGACTTGTGTTTGGTCTTTTAGGCCAGTCTTAGTTTTGCACCCCAGACTGTAATACTAGAGTTGCACAAACATATAGGGAGACTAACTTGGGCTAAAATGCCAAAAAGCTTACGTTTAAAGGATAAAAAGGCAGCCAACCTTCCCCCAGGCGACCTCAGACAGTGCTAAAGGCTGTGTTTCCATGGTAACACACTTACCACATCTGCTGACAACTGACAAGAAGATAACTTTACTTCATTTGTGGTTTAACATTGCTGTAAACTGAGCAGTGGGAGTGGAGAGAGATTTTGGTAACCCTAACAACTCATTGATATTATAATATATAAATATATGTATGTGTGTATATATATGTGTGTATATATACACACTGCTCAAAAACACTTCAGGAACACTTTGAAAACACATCAGATCTGAATGGAAAAAAAAATCATCCTGGATATCTATACTGATATGGACTGGGTAATGTTTTAGGAACGAAAGGATGCCACATCGTTTGATGGAAATGAAAATTATCAACCTACAGAGGGCTGAATTCAAAGACACCTCAAAAATCAAAGTGAAAAAATGATGCGGCAGGCTAGTCCATTTTGCTAAAATGTCATTGCAGCAACTCAAAACGGTCTTCAGTAGTTTGTATGGCCCCCACGTGCTTGTATGCTGCCTGACAACTCGGGGCTCCTAATGAGATGATGGATGGTGTCCTGGGGTATCTCCTCCCAGATCTGGACCAGGGCATCACTGA
>JAVQJF010075566.1:0-13308 GCA_036023855.1 Gadopsis marmoratus
TGGGGAGAACTCCAACACAGCGGCGCTCAGCCGGGGACTCGTGAGTATCCCCACACCCGCCCGGCGCCTCTCACCCTCGGCAACTCCGGAATAGAAGAGAGTCCAGCCCCTCTCCAGGATTTTGGTTCCAGACCCAAAGCTATGCGTGGAGGTGAGCCCAACTATATCTAGCTGGTACCGCTCCACCTCCTCCACCAGCTCCGGTTCCTTCCCCACCAAAGAGGTGACGTTCCATGTCCCTAGAGCCAGTCTGCGACGCTGAGGATCGGGGCGCCCAGGTCCCCGCCTTTGCCTGCCGCCTGGCTTACATAGATAAATAGAGTGTCTGTCTGTCTGGCTGGAATGGGATCACGGATACAAGTGGACACTCATTTGTATAATTCCGTTGCAGCGTAGCTGGGGTCAGCCTTAGGTTAAAAAGCCTGGACACGTGGAAGGATGTCGCAGTAGAGCCACTGCTCCTTTGTATTGAAAGCATCCGGTTGATGTGGTTTGACCAACTGGTAAAGGTGCCTCCTGAATGACATCCAACCTTAATCAGCCTGTTGCCACTGAGAACCTGATAAGTGACAGCGGATGGATGGATGCCATTATTTTTAGATTAGAGCATAAAAAGTCTTGGACAGCTTTTTGTAAGATGCTCAAAGCATCACCAACAGTAAAAGTTAACAGTAAAATTAAAACAAAGAGGGGAGGAAAGTGAATTATTGAATGTATTTTTTCATCAAGCACGTGTACCTGAAAAGTGGCCACTGAGTGTATATACGTATTTTATAATATATTTTCTACGACTGGTTGTTTGAATCTTTGTAATCATTTCTGTTTTCATTCTTTTACTTCTCTTTCCGTCAGGCTCTTTGCCGTCCAAATCCAAGAGACCATTTGTTGTGTCACGGTGGAGACAGTTCTGGTTCGCCCCTGTCACATCATTCCTCGGAAATGTGCTGATGTATTTCCTCTTCCTCTGCCTGTTCGCCTATGTTCTGTTGGTGAACTTCAAGCCGCCGCCGCCTGACGGCCCCACCTCTCTGGAGATCGTGCTTTACTTTTGGGTTTTCACCTTAGTATGTGAAGAGATTCGGCAGGTTGGTTGTTAAGAGACTAGTTTGCACACACTTATAGGCACTTATTAAACTGCCCAAAATATATTAGAAATGTACATCAACATTCCTATAAATTCAAACCCATACAAGTGAAAAAATGCATCTCCTGTATTGGTTGCAGTAAGTCAGCTCTGCAAACTAGCACAAGACACACTGATGCAATGTGTTTGGAAATGGAGAAGCATTTTTTCTAGTGCTGTGCTGTCACCTTATTTTATATAATAATACACTGACACACTACAGACTACAGCATCACTCTCATAAACTGAGTCCATTTTGTATTACCCACACTGGAGATGTGATATTGTATCCTTTTTGGGGGCTTAGCAGGGGGCAATTTCATCGAATAGAAAACGAATGTTCTGGTACCTTAAAGCTGTATGCAGATCGACATTAGTCCTTCTCTCCAGTACCTGAGGCAACACACCCCACCAATGCTTTTAATGCAGCGCTATTTTCAGTCTGAATGGTAATTGGTGACCACATCCCCTAAAATACACAGTACGCTGCACAGATAACCACATACAATATCTTGACTCTTCTCTCTCTCTGGTTGACAGACCTTCTTTGTGGGCCACACCTTTGTAGTCCAGAGCATGAGGAACTACATCCAGGATGTGTGGAACAAGTGTGACATCACAGCCATCGGTCTCTTCACGTTGGCGATGTGCTGCAGGTGACTCCTCTGACACACTGACAGGATTTACACTGACCGCGGCACAAGAGGGCACCAAGGCACCTCTGAGGCCAGGCGGCATCGCTGCCCGTCCTTCATGTGTTTTTGCTTTCTCATCTGGTTGTGCATGTTCATAATGTAGGCGGATATGTTGCATGACATAAAAGTGGCGACTGACTGCACTGCTTTGTTTTCCAGAATGTTTCCCTGGTCATATGAGTTTGGCCGAGCTGTGATGGCCATAGATTTTATGGTCTTCACACTACGTCTGATCCATATCTTTGCCGTCCACAAACAGCTTGGGCCCAAGATCATCATTGTTGGCAAAATGGTGAGTGCACACACAACTCACGGAACATTCCCATGGGCAGCACAACAGATACATCAGTCAACCAGAGTAAAACACGAGTTGTTTAACAGAAAGTTCAAATGACAAACCGTCATTTCCCCTCTTACTAACTAACATTACATTGCATTGCTCGAGACCTCCCTAATGAACATTGCACCAAAAGCTTTAAGAGAGCGTCTGTTTTAGTGTGAGGCAGCCACCGTAGCATTTGGCTGGCACATTCAGCATTCCAAAAAGCATGTCGATCATGGATGCCTCGGGTCCAGCTGCACGCGCTGCACTTTTCTTCTTCTGCACCTACGTTCCTCACGTAGAAAATGGCGTCAGTGTTCTCTTTCTCTCAGTAGAGAATAACAGTTTCTGCTGGGTCAGTGGAATCCTCATGTCGTGCTTAATGCATAATCTACGGTAACCATCAGCACAGTCATCTCTCACATAGGGACCAAGCTGTTAAGCCATACACACATAATAGACATTGACAAATACTTTAACGCATTTCATTACAGTTCTGATTACATGTCAGTGAAATGGATCATGTAGCGTCTGGACTAGAAACAGCACATATAATTGCAATGATCCTACATCACTCATCGCTTGTCATTATCTCTTTGCTCTCCTCAGATGAAGGATGTTTTCTTCTTCCTTTTTTTTCTGGCTGTGTGGCTCATGGCCTACGGAGTTGCCAATCAGGCACTCCTCTACTCATACGATCCCCGCCCCAATTGGATATTCCGTCGAGTGTTCTACAGACCATACATGTACATTTTTGGACAAATACCCATGCATGAAATAGATGGTGAGTGGCACAGTCTCTGGTTTGTCAGTCTCTATCTCTGTCAAACACAAGGACCTTTGGTTCCCTCTGTGTCCACTGAAATTACAGTAGCAGAAATGTTGTGACGGTTTCATTAATTCATCTCAGTTTTGTAAAATTAAACATTTTTGACGTAACATTTGACAGAAGCCTTGGTAAGAAAGTGTTGCCAGTTTATTTCAAGCTGCTATTCACAGTTTAAGTGGGTGTTACTCTTTCAAATGTGCAGCATAGGTCCTCGTGTTGTTTTACATTGGTCTTCCATCTTTCAGCTGATAAATTGGTGTATGTAAACTGTACAAACGACGCCGAGCGAATTGAAGCAGGCGAGGAGCCCTGTCTGAACACCTTCGCCAACTGGGTGGTTCTCATCCTGCTTGTCATCTATCTGCTTTTCACCAACATCGTACTGGTCAACTTACTCATCGCTATGTTCAGGTACACTGGCATTTAGAATGATTTGTTTCGGTTTCAATGCTGTTTTACTGATTAACCAGATTTCAAATAAGAGGAATTGTACCGCGTGTTGTGTAGAATGGACACTCAGTGTAGTTATGCATTTGAGCTCTGTATATGCTTAATGAGATGTCGACTTACTGTCTACAGCTACACCTTCTCCAAGGTACAGGAGCACAGTGACACCTACTGGAAGTTTCAGCGTTACAACCTGATTGTGGAGTATCACTCAAGGCCCTGCCTGGCACCACCCTTCATTATCATCTCACACCTCCACCTTTTCATCAAGAGATACATCCGTGGCATCCCCTCAGTCAAGAGCAAACACTTTGGTGAGAAGCTGCAAGTAGAGCAAAAAAAAAAACAAAGAAAAGAAAGAAAAGGTAAAAGGAAGAGACACAAGTATGGACTAAGTCATAAAATGAAGAAGCACTATGGACCCTGGTTTTCAAACAATGAATTACCTCTTGCAATTTGCCCGCTCAGTCTAGATGTGCGAGGTTAATTTGAAGAGGACCTTTGAGAGGATCTGTGTCGTGGGGTGTCCGGACTGTTGGTCAAGTAACCATCTGGCCCATTCATAGCAAAGAGAGAGCTGTCTCTGCACTGTTGGTAGCAAGTCAGTTGATGCTGGGCTCTGCCAAGGTTTGTCACTCTGTCACGAAACTCTGTAGCACCATTGCTTAAACAGCATTTAACCGAGAGCGAGAGCGACAGGGAGCGTGGATACGGTGTAATGAACTATACTGCAGACTGGAGTCACTGACAGTAACAGCCACACTTACAGACTCTGCGGATGTGTAGATGGAATGTGTGTTTACACACCTGCTGTTTGAAAGTGGTATTTGTCATTTGCCTGTGACATGTAGCTCACGCTGGGTGGTTTGCTTGTGAAGGGTCAGTACCTAGTTTGAGGCCGTGGTAACTGAAAAGTTCTTTATAAAACATTCAGAACCACTAGATATCGCACTAGAGCACCAGCATCTCAGACTAATCTCTGACAAATGACTACGTCAGCCACACCTACAGTTACAACAAAGAATGGATTATCGTAAGTAGAGGCTACTTCGAGGCTTACGACATTAGTGATGCCTGTTAATTTACAACCAGAAAGGTGTGTGCACGAGAGTAATTTGTAATAATCGTTGAGGTCGTCTGTGATCTTAATCCTGTGCAAATCTGCCGTGTCAGTAATTAGTGAGGTAAAAACTCCACTGCAAATAACCTACCATATTTCACCAAACACAAAGGTCCTGTGATAATTTGGTCCCAATTGATTTGGGGTCTATTTTGGTCGTCGTGCACCATTTGATCAGTTTGCTTTGGTAACATGGTCAGACCGGCTACCAAACCCAAGAAACGATAAGCCTGGATTACAACACAAGCAGATCAGGTTGCCATTACACTATATCTTCACATGGCAAATAGTTGTTTGCTGCTATAATAATGATCCAAATCTCATATATAGAACCTTTAATAGTCTACGTTTATGCCTTGTTAATGTATCAGGGTAAGATCATCAGGCTGATTAGTGTGCCGTTCACAGTCATACGGTTGTTGCTGTGAACCACTGTCATTAACAGGAAGCTGAGACTGATGGCAAGGCCCTCAATTTACCTGTGTAAATATATATATTTACATATATATATATATATATATATATATATATATAGAATAAGGATAGTGGCTGAACTTAGTTTCCTCTGCAGGGTGCCTGCATTTACCCTTAGTCCCAGTTTACACATTTTGATGTCAGTACAGTTTGCACACTTTAAGATAAAACAAGGGTGTAGGGTTGCGCACTATCAGACCAATGATACAAATGTATCCCCGATGTGTTCCAGTTGAGGTTGCTAGTTCAGGAGCAGCAGGGTGCTGAACCTGTTTATATCGGGGACTTATTGCCTGGGAACTAGTCCTGTCATATATTGAGCTTTAAAGACAGACAACTACCTCAGAAGAGACATCGTTCATGTTGAAAGGCTCCAGATTAGGTGGTTTGGGCCTCACAGACCTGTGGTACTTCCACACATCAGTGTCTTCTGTCTCTATGGATATCCATACAAATGCATGAGCCCCCCCTTCCAGTCCCTTTACTGATCTTCTCTGTCCTCAGTTGTTGATCTGCGTGACAGAAAGGCCAGCTGCCTCAACACATGGGAGGCTATCCAGAAAGAAAACCTCCTCTCAGCTCAGAATAAGCTGCAGAGGGAGAGCGACTCAGCACGACTTAAAAGTACATCTGTCAAGTAAGATGCCTCTGCTATTGTTGTGAATTCACATAAGCCTAATGTAAAAAGAGCCATTTCCTTCTGAAGGGTAGAACTGACTGTTCATTTAATGTGCAATTAAATTGGACTGACAAAATGAAATGTAGAATATAGAGTCAAGCCAATACATCATTGTATTCGCATATACATGTCGAGCAATAACTAAGTTAACATAGTACAGAAAGAAACCGTGTCTTCCTTACCTAGTTAGTCCACTGACACTGAGATTATCTTCCCACTGCAATGTCCCGCTCACTACATGCAGCGTCTTGGCCACAAGGTCGTTTCTAAGGCATCTTGGTCAAAAATCTTTGTTAATGTTACGTGCTCATATTAAAAGGTCACTTAGCAAAAACTGAATCACACCTTTCATTGTGTTTACACTTTTAATGTTTCTCTTACTTCTAGACGTTTCTGAAGTCTTTTTGTGACCATCCCAGCTTGCTACGCTGAGATGTGCTGACATGAAATGACACTCTAGCTGATGTTTATTTGTGTGTTTGTTTCTGCAGGGTGGATAGTGTGCTTAAGCAGATGGCAGAGATCCGTGACCACAACCGAAGGTTGCATCTGCTGGAGGCGGAGGTCAGCAACACCTTAATGCACATGCAAGATGTAGTGAGCCTAATCTGTACCAGTCATCATCAGTTATAGTCAGCCTACAACAGGTTGTCCAGCTGCAATTCCAAGTCATTGCCTTTCTGTTTAATCCCAGATCAAATAAAAAATAGTCGACCTGTTATGACAAAATGCAGTATGTGTCTCTTAGTTTCATTGTGTCCAATGCATGTGTGGGTGGACTGATGGTTCTGTGCTGTCTGTGTGTGCACATGGTGTATCTGGTTTCTCTGCAGCACTCATCATCTCTGTCTGTATGTCTCTCCCAGCTGGAGTACTGCAGCAGCGCCCTCTCCTGGATGACGGACGCTCTGTCTCAGAGTAATCTGATTAAGGCCAGCCAACCGCCCCCATTCAGTCCTCAGAGGTAAAGTCACTGGACATCTAACCACAAACCCCTGTTAACTTCTGTTTAGTTTCCAGCCTTCAGTAGTTTGTTGGGACCGGCAACATGAGCAGCCGGACAATCTCACTGGTTGCAGGCGACTACTGACGTTTTTTATATAATGATGTGATGAAAAAAATATAATAGTATATTAAAACAAATTGTTGCGTAATTAAATTGTCAAATTTATCATTAGGTGTAGACACACATCTTAATCTTGCAGAGGTGCAGTGCATCTGTTCTTGTGTTCTTTGTTGCCATAGAGAATTGACCTTTTGTCTTCTGTTGTAGATCTGACTCCGCTGTCTCCAAGCCGACTCCCTGAACTCCAGGATCACACACACAAACACACACACACACACACGCACACACACGCACACACAGTTTACTCAGGGCCATTGTGTCAAAGAGCAGCATGTTTGCTCTTCTGCTTATCATTTAATTTGCTGTACTTGCTGATTTCAGATGTACGTTGTCCGAGGTGTATTTTAATTAGGACAAATTATACGCTGTAGTAAAAGTTTTGTATGCTTCTTTTTTTTTTTTTTTACAGTGCTGGCATTATTCTCTGCTGTAGTGTGATTTTGGATTCTACCCCAGTAGGAGACGAAATGTTCAAATCTTACACTAGTAGGGCTTCGAAGGTCTGAACGTTAAGCAGGCTTTAACCCCAGATGTGACCTAAGTTGATTGATGTACTATGGATCAAATCTTATCTTGTAGAAAACAAACTTGCATACAATATCTGTTCAATGTTTAGAGATGGGATATTTTCATATTTTTCTTTGTAAACCAATAGGTACCTTTTGTTAAACAATAAATACAGATACTGTATGTATGTTTCAATATAAAGACTCTCTGATTTTATTCAAATTGTGATTTTGTCTGCACTGTAACACTGAGGAGATCATTCTAGTTCTAGTATACACAGTTCTTCTTCTTTCATCTCTACAGTGCCACCTAGAACTTCCTGCTTTAGTGCATAATATCATTCTTAATTTCTCATCCCATTTTCTCACCAAAGATATGTACCTTAAAGATCTCTATATACACTATGTGCTACGTGGTTTAAAGTTTGAGTCCTACCCAATATAGGGAAGGAACACAATCTTGATGTTTATCTGCTTCTCAGGAGGGGAAGAGAAAATCAGGGCCAGCTGTAGTTCTGTGAGGCTGTGCAGGGCAGCTGTGGCAGGCAGAGAGGGCCATCCGCCACTCGCAGTGCGTCTGAATGGGTGCATGAGTGTCAAATTGTAAATTCTTTGTACAAAAGCGCTATATAAATGCAGCTATTTGCCAATTACAGCAACGTCTACACAGTCCTACACAGGTCAGTACTGAGTGTAGGTCAACACACAGTCAGTGTGGTTCTGTGTAAAATTAAAGAAAGTAGACTTGTGCGGACTTACATGTGTACAGCGTGAGTAACACACAGCTCGTATAGACAGCTGGGTTTTTTAAAATATGAACTGATCTGTTGGCATGTGTGCGTAAGATGGACAACTGAAAAATGCTTCTGAAATGCCTCTTGTGTGTTTTAGGTACAGGGGTGCTTTAAGCTAAATGTTAACAGCTTACGGTGTGTTTTCTTCTGCTGGTTCAAGGCCCTTTCAGACACCACTCGCCGCTGGGTTCAGTGCACATCTGACTAGGTGTCCGGGGAAGTCGCAGAAGACAGAGCACAACTTCTAGTTACTACATTATTTTGTTGTTGCCACCTACTTGGTTTGAAGTGAGTTGCCACGATGGGGCCTTCCTCCGGAGTTGTCTTGTGTTGGTCTATTCAGGCGCACACAATATTAGCTTTTCCTCCATTTTGCCTTCGTGCCTGACTGGCTGCCTCACTTCTAATGGCCATGTGGGTATTTGTCACTGCTGCTCAAGCCACTGGAAGTGATGGGTTTCAGAGCGCAGTGGTGCGGTTCTCGCGTTGTGTCTGAAAGGGCCTTCAGCCTATAATAACTTTAAATAAATAACGCCTTTTAGGTTCTCAGGAACCGAACTTCTTGAATATATATATTAAAAATTAAACAATAAAACTGATTTATTCTGTGATTGCATAAAGAATAATACATATCTGGAATACAGAGAATCTGAATTCAGAATGCAGAACAAGGGACATCATCTTTAAATCTTTCATGTTAAGCTCCCCCTGATGGGTTGGGATATTCCTGATTAGTCTGTAATCAAAGCATGCAAGTCACGGATTGTCTTTGATTGTAGCTCTGGTTATGGATTAATGTTGCGTGCCTGGGAATCATGGGGGGGGTGAATGGTTTCGCTGTTGTTTGTCTCGCCCCTGTCACTTCCTCAGGTAATCACAGGTGATCGGGGCTAATGGACTGGCACCTGTGCATGGTGGGGCGTGGCTCAACGTGGGAGTGCCCCTGTGAACCGGCCTATCAGCAGCGAGGTGTGGCCCAATTAGGAGGACAGAAAAGAGACACCTGGGAGAGCTGAGAGGAGGCTGAGGAGAGGAGCTACTGAGAGCTACAGACACTGGGTGAGAATGCTAAAGAAAGAACCTGTGTGAGATTGCCTGCATTCTCTTGTAACAATTAAAAACAGGATGCCATTACACCTTTATCCACTTGCAGGCGCAATTACACAAGGAAACTTTCTGATTGGTAACATTTAGAGTCACAGATCATGTGCCATTACAATTGTTGCTAAGCAACACACCTGTCTCCCTGAACGTTATCCTAGACACCTGCAGGACAGGGGGTTCAGGACACATAGTAAGTACAGTTCCTAGGAAAAGGACTTTAGCTGCTGTTCCTCCGTGATAAAAAGTGCTTCCCAAGCAAACTTCACGTTCATGTGGTACTTTCTGATCATAAATTGAATGCTTTCTTTGATTAAAAATGAACACGTCTAGGTTATATATGATTGCCTTTGATTAAAATATGTATATATATAGACTGTATATAGACACTATATGTATATGTATATATATAATATATAAATTATCATCGTCTGTGGACGATGCAGTGAACATGGACCTACACTTCATCCTCTGGCACCAGACTCCCCAAGAACCTACGCCAGGATCCTGGATTTTAGCTCTGCCTTCAACACCATCATCTGTCTGTGAGACCACCATTGTCTGCTGCAGGACAAGCTCTCCCAGCTGGATCACAGACTTCCTGACAGACAGGAAGCAGCACGTGAAGCTGGGGAAGCCAGCTGACTCCCGGTCCGTCAGCATCAGTTCCCCTCAAGGCTGCGTCCTTTCCCCCCTACTCTTCTCCCTGTACACCAACAGCTGCACCTCCAGTCACCAATCCGTCAAGCTACTGAAGTTCGCGGACGACACCACCCTTATTGGGCTCGTCTCTGGTGGGGATGAGTCCGCCTACAGGTGGGAGATCTGGTGACTTGGTGCAGCCTGAACAATCTGGAGCTCAGTGCTCTAAAGACAGTGGAGTTGGTAGTGGACTTCAGGAGGAACGCAGCCCCACCCTCCTCCATCACCCTGAGTGACTCTCCAGTCAGTTCTGTGGAGTCCTTCCACTTCCTGGGCACCATCATCAGCCAGGACCTCAAGGGGGAGCTGAACATCAGCTCTCTCACTAACAAAGCTCAGCAGAGGATGTACTTCCTGCGGCAGCTGAAGAAATTCTGCCTGCCAACGACAATGATGGTGCACTTCTACACCGCCATCATTGAGTCCATCCTCACCTCCTCCATCACCATCTGATACACTGCTGCTGCTGCCAAGGACAAGGGCAGACTGCAGCGTATCCTTCGCTCTGCTGAGAAGGTGATTGGCTCCAATCTACCTTCCCTCAAGGACCTGTAGGCCTCCAGGACCCTGAGGCAGGAAGGACTGTGGCTGACCCCTCTGACCCTGGACACAAACTGTTTGAATCGCTCCCTTCTGGCAGGAGGCTGCGGTCCATCAGGACCAAAACCTCACGCCACAAGAACAGTTTGATCCCGTCTGCAGCTGGTCTCATCAACAAGGCTGGGACCCCCCACTGACTCGGACACTAATACCCCCATAACCCCCCTCTAATGGCTAATGTTTTGCACACTCTGCACTAAATGTACAGCTCTCCATAGTCATATTACTGTACAGTTTGTTCCTTTTAAAATTCTTATTTTTAAAATGCACCAATTCACCAAAGCAAATTCCTTGTATGTGAAAACCTACTTGGGAATAAATCTGATTCTGAACATCAGGCAGCTGGTTTAGTCAGGAGCTCCACAGGTTGGAATGAGTTGCTTAGTTTATTCATGTCGCTCAGCTCAACAGAAACTGAAAGGATGTGCAGTTCATATCATCGCAACATTGAGATTTTAAAAGCTAGCACTCTGCTGTTTCCTCATCTCTTTCCTTTCCTTCCAGCTGTGAATGGTCCTCCTCAGCTTCAGCACCAGTCTGATCCCTTAGGTGTTAACTGAAAACTGGTCCTATTGACTGACCATCTCTTCCTTCCTGTTGCCAACTTGCTCAAAGTAGAGGTCTGTTTGATGACATGCAAATGTACCCATAAAATAAATAAATATATATATAATTTTTTTTTTCAAGGTGATTGAGACAGATGACAACTTTGAACCCCTTACTGATGGCTATGACTACTTGGTGGACTTTGAGGATCTGTCATTCCCCACCAAGAGGCCTGACAGAGAGCACTCCTACCTGGAGGTGAGGCATCATAGAGCACCAGGCAAACAACACACAGCAGCATAACAGAGCAATAGAGTTGGAAATATTTTAACTTCACTGCCTAAAAGTCATGCATTAGAAGATACTAAAAAGGAAATAATTAAAGGATAATCTTAAAATAAGTATGTTATCTGTTACATAAGATTTGACATTTTTACATCATGTGGGGTCGTAATAATGCCACCTCCCACGATGGCCATGACCCGGCTTAATGTTGACAGATATTCCAGACATGTCCGCCAGCTCCCTCTGAAATGTCCCTGTTGCAGGGAACCCAAGAGTTTTCGTCTGAAGATCGACAGGAACTGCATGTTTCTCTGAAGCCAGACCCAGTTCCTCACACAGCTCTGGGAAGCCTAAATCGGTGCATCAGCAAACTATCAGAGCCAGAAAATGAGAATGATTTATAAATATTAATTCTTTAAACAATCAGCAGGGATGTCTCAGTCGCCATCAAAGGTCACTAATATGTAAACAGCTTATATAATGCCTCACAATAGAGAATTATACAACCACAAAATAATACAAATGGAAAAATGTCAAAAGCAAACTACAGTATTTTTAACTGCAGTTTCTGAATGTTAAATCGTACATATTAATATTGGTGTGTGTTTTATGTTAAATTCTCACCTTATTTTTCATTTCCACTTCACCTGCTGTAAAGAAATGTGTGTCCACATGGTCTGAAGTATGCAGGAGGTACACACACTGTGACCACACATTTTCTAAATACCATTTTATGTTTGGGAAAAGGCGTCAGTTTATATATGTAGCTTCTTGCTTTGACAGAGCAGTAACCCTGATTTTCTTGGTTTCCTCCCTAAAGATTAAAAACAGGATTGGGGTGATGAGATCTGTGGTGCTGCATGGCCGTCTCTGGGATGGCCTGTACATCGGCTTCCAGAATCGCATAAGCCGAGACCCGGATATCTACCACCACAAGTAGGCTGCACACACACAAACTTTATCCTGTCAAAAGGTTCAGAAACCCCTCCCCCACAGAAAACACCAGATATTTGCTACTGATCATGTAATGAAATGACATACATCAGTATTTTGAACACAGGCACTTTGTTTAGAAGAAAACTTTAGAATAATTAAATTATAGCAGCACATCATAACAAAGTTACCTCATAGCACTTGTTCATATAGAGCAGGTCTAAACCGACTCTTTATGTACAGAGACCCAACAATTCCACCATCAGCAGCACTAGGAGACAGTGGCAAAGAAACACTGCCTTTTAACAGGCAAAAACCAGAACCAGAACCAGAACCAGGCTCTGGGTGGGCGGCCATCTGCCTTGACCGGTTGGGTTGAGAGATATGGAGCCATAGGAGTGCCACAAAAAAAAATACTAAATCTGTAAAATAACAAGACAATAAATGTGGAAATAAAGAGAAATAAATATTCATATGACAAAATATAAATGATCCCTTTACTTTCCTTATTGTTCCCCCCCCATTTGCTTTTGCTATTCCTACATCGACGGTCACTCGCCGTAGACTGACCAATGGGGATCCTAGAATCCACTGTAAACTATCAATCGCATGTCGACCTGCTCCCCGCCCTGCCAGTATTTTTGCTGGGTGAAATAATTCATTGTCTATAACACACTAATTAATTATTTATAGGTAGGACATGACATGATAAGCTATAAGCAAAATCTAGTTAAGTAAAATAATTTATTCTTTATAACACTCACTCATTTATCCATGTTAAACCCCACACTGAACACACTGCAGCACATTTTCTGTCATATCCATTATATCTTGTGTTAACTCTGACTGACATGTGTCACGGCTGGGTGGGGGGGGGTGTGTAGGCAGTGGAGAGAGGGACCAGTTGCAGACAGCGTAGTGGGTTAAGGGGCAACAAAAGGACAGGTGACCACTGGGTGGAACCAATCAACAATCAGGGACACACAAGGGCAAAGGTCAGACAGGACACTGACTCAAACACAGGAG
>JAVQJF010075569.1:0-16867 GCA_036023855.1 Gadopsis marmoratus
CCCCCCCCCCCCCCCCCCCCCCCCCCCCCCCCCCCCCCCCCCCCCCCCCCCCCCCCCCCCCCCCCCCCCCCCCCCCCCCCCCCCCCCCCCCCCCCCCCCCCCCCCCCCCCCCCCCCCGCGCTCGGCTCCATGTCCGCCTAAGAAGCGCAGAGTTAAAAGGTGGACCCTGTACAAATGAAACTCAATTTCACGCCACATTATCCCTCCCTGTTCTCTTTCCTGGCTTTCATTTTCATTAAGACCAGAGACAATCATAAATTAATAATTACTGCCGAATGTCTAAGCGCAGGCCGCAGTCCTAGCCCTCCCCTCGCCTCTGTGGTCTTCCATGTTCACGCTTGCAAAATGTTAATTTATGTAATGTGGCCTGGCCCTTGTCAGATAAAACTGTTTTGTAGTTTCGCTAATACATAATGGTCTATCTGATTAGGTGACATTAGTCCTATCTTTCAGACGATCAGCCTGCACCTTCCTAATGTGTCTCCACAGACTCAGGACACCACTGAGTAATCAAGAGACATGCCGTATTACTACATATTACTTTCACTAAAAAGCCATCTCCTGGTCGTGATGATGAGCAAGGAATTAGATCAGTCCAGGTTAACAATGCAGTGGCCAATATGCTGAAGTATAAATACAACTTAATTTCTCTTCTTGCGAAACTTTTTCGTCCTTAAAGTGTAAACAAAAAAGAAACACGACGACTATCCGTCATCAGTGTCAGGATAAACGCGTTTCTTCAGCTGGTCAAGAAAGCGCAAAACAACATCAAATTGTGCAATGTGACGTTAGGCAAACCAACAGTGGAATAAGAGGCGGGATCATGCGGAAAAGTCATGTCTGGATGATGTCTTCATGAGCACCTCTCCACGTCAAGCTAAGTAAGTAAGGCACGCAGCTCACACAGCTTTGGATGCTCTGAATATACAATCAGCACTGTGCTTTCACATAATGCACATTTGGTATTTAAAGCCTTCGTGCCTCATGGTCATATTTGTACCGAATTGAATTTATTACAAAATGTGCAGCGATATGAAACATGTAGCTGCAGGGCCTCTTCTCTCAGACGCCGGAGCAGAACAAAAAAAAAAAAAAATAAGAGGCATCAGATAGAGAAATAAGCAGAATATCTGAGTAATAGCTGTGAACGGCCCACGTCGCGCGAGCTCATTGGAGGCGAGCGGCGTGAATCTTTCACCGCAGCAAAAAGAAGGAACGATTGAGTCGTTAAATGGATGAAGTGGATGTGATGTCAGAGTTTCTTTCACTCCAGAGTGAGCATAAGTTTCGAGAGGAGCCGCGACAAGTCAGCGGGAGCCTGAACTCGGCGAGAAGCACGCTTTCGTGATTGATCGCCCATTGTGCGTCATATTGCTCTTTCAAGGTTGATTGAAACTTTAACCTCATTTTTAATAACAAAAAAAAAACAAAACAAAGAAACTAGAAAAGCTTGAAATATTTCAGGCCTTGAATTTTTACAATGCAGCAGTGAATTATGCAGCAATCAGTCAATTATTCATCTCTGTGGCTGTGTTACAGGCCACGCTTTAAAAAGCATGCAAAATGGGCACGGGCCAAGCATGCTGCGTCAACACATTTCACTCAGAATTGCTTACTAGAGAAATTTGTCCCTCAATGTCGATTTCATATTTCCTCTATGCGTTTCAAGTGCTGTACCTGTTACGGTTGTTCTGGAATGATATCTGTGGATAACTTGTTGTGTCTCTAGAGCAAAACAAATGCCACTCAGGAGCAGTCAGTGCAAATTCTAATTAAAAGTGCACACACACAAAGAAAAAAGTATGAAGTGCCACAAAAACTGACAACGCTTCATGATTTCCCAGCATGTTATATAAAGTGAATACTATGACGCATGACCCTACGGCATGTACAACTGCTTGAAGGAGTGCTGTTTATTCTATGGCTTAATATATAGTGAATTAGTGTCATACACTTGAAAGTACACATGAAATAATTTATTTACAGTGAGCTTGGTCACACCCTCATTTACATAGTTTATCTAGGAGCCTATGCATTTTTTTATTTTAAAAAACACACTCACACATGCAAGTCAAAGGGCACACGCACACACACACACTCACAGCCACACCCAGTGAAAAGAAAGAAAAACGTATACAAGATGTTCTCATCATTTGATAACTCATACATTTTCTTTTTGTTTACTGCTATACAAATTAAAGAACAATATGCTCATTTATTTTTCTACAGTACAGTATACCCTGCAGTGTGTTTTTCTTTTAGGCCATACATAATACACAGAACTGAGTTAAAAGGCTGAGGGGCTGATTGTAAATGACTCAAAAACAAACCGAAAACCCAACAATGATTCAGGATTGCAAAAAAAAAAAAAAAAAAAAAAGGAGCTGCGCCACAACACTTGCTCACATTTGAGTCAGATCATGTTGAACCGCTGTGTTTGGCCGTCTCAGTGGCGACGATCTGCACGGAACGTGAAACCAGTGTGTGACTTCTACCTCCGAAACACTCGTCGGCAGGAGTGCGACAGAGAAGTGTGCTCAAGACCCCGGGCAACATAGTTTATCGTCAACATGTTAACTTTATTTGAATTTGAAGTACAATGAAGAGATGATTCGAGAAGCTATATAAGTTATCAGTGACAACAGACCTAGACACTCCATTGAGAACAAAAAGAACAAACACATTGTGAACATGGGACACTCCTCCGCTTCTCCTGATTGTAACACATAATGTCTAAACTGTTTTGCAGTTAAAGGACTGACATCAGCTTATGTCTAGAGAATATACACGGGTGCTTCAGCACCGAAATCCAAAATGTCTTCAGGGAAAGTAACAGGGAAAATGTTTTTTTTTTTTTTTTTTTCCCTCACCGGGATATCATGAAACATTCTAGAAAAAAAAAAAGAAACAGTGTGTTTGTGTACGTTCAACAGGGAGTTTAACAATGTAAATAAACGGCATTCAGTTTTTGAAAAGTTGTGCCATGATTGTTTCTCAAGCTGACCGACACGTGATCATAATTAGTCTGGATATTTTTTTTACTTTTCTTTTTTAAAAGCATTGGGAGGTGCTGACTTTGAGTGTGCCTCATGACAAAAATGTACAGTAAATTCCAAGAAATATTACCTCTGTTACAAAGATTACAGTACTATTGACAGCAAAAGTCTTCATTTTGAAAGTGAAATGTTCGATAATTATGTTTTCAAAATCATCTGGGCTTGAGTGAGTCAACCCCTAGAATTTGTTCAGCACAATATAGGATTTATTAAATATCATAATTCCAGGACAAACATTTACATGCCTGCATGCTTTCTCACCAAAATGGCAGCTATAGGAAAGAATGATGGCTCAGAAATCGAACGAAACAAAACTGTAGGTTTATATAAATGGTGGTATTGTTTGCCTAATAGCTCTACTGCATACACAATACCTCTTAACGTTATATACACATACCTTATCAATCCACTCGGGTTCGATAGAGTGAGTTTTCCTATCATTATTGTCAGATCTTGTATATACACAAATGGTAAAAAGGAAACTTGATTGTATTGTCATCTAATTTAGAAAAGATGAGAATCAAACGTCAGTCCTCTCTTTTGATGAACACATGGATAGGTTCACATTTTTTTTTTTTTGTTGTCCTCACAAGGTTCATCTCCAAGTGTCATTTTGAGTTTCTCAAAATTCAAATTGAAATACAAAAACAAAACTTCAGTCGAATTTCTTTTTCGAAGCTTTCTCGCTGGCTGAGATACAGTATAAAAATCTTCAGTGCTGAGAATTTACGAGTTATTACCAACAGTGTACCATGGGTACATTTTTACTGTGCTCAATATATATATTTATCCTTCACGTTGGTCAACCCACTACGTCAAAACCTGCTTTATCAAACTATTTAATGTTGGCCTCTGTGAGAAAAAGACTTCTTATTCTACATTCAGACTCAACCTCCTGCAGCATTTGGGTGAACACAGAACTTCCTTTGAACTCCTACAAGCAGCTTGACTTCTTTCCTCTACTAACTCAGCCTGGATACGGGCTCTTGTGAATCTTCATGGGTTTTCTTTTCTTTCTTCTTTTTTTTTTTTTCGGGAAATTTTTATTTCCTCCAGCTCCTCGCGACCTTATCAGTACATCACTGTGGTTTTCAGGAACAGTCTCCCATCTGCAACAGAGGACACACAGGAGCCAATGATTAGCCAACAACTAACTTCCTGCTGACACAAGCGCACTGTTCAGGATGTAGTAACTTCAAGATGTTGCCCCCTAGTCTTTCAGTTTTCAATTTCAGCAGTGTTACTGTGGTTTCACTAACCGATTTAAGGATAAGATGAAGTTAGCAACCGCAACAAATCTGATTAAATATCACATTGGAGTAATTTACGCTATTACTTGCAACAAATGTTTGTCATTTTTGGAGCATAGTGTTGAAAGAAAATGAGCACTAACCAAAGTACTTTTACCTTGGTATTTAAGATCCCATACAGGACATCAGCCAGAAGGTACAAATATAATTACACTGTTACGTGCATATTTTATTACTGACAAAGCGCACGCCGTACAAGCAGCTACGATAACCACCCCACATCAGGACTGTATGCCACATGTGTTTAAGGCATCTCTTACTGATACGCTTGTTTAAACACAATACTGCACTCATGACGTAAAGCGCTCTCTAAGTGACATTTCCTGCGTGGAAATAGTGTTTATTGAAAACGGCAGACATTTCTCTGCTACGTTATCTCCAGACACCTCCAACCTAACGAGCTTTGGCCCTTTCCAGCAAACACTCTTGTCTGAGTGTTCGCCTGAGCGAGCAGTGCTGCTCCGACGCTGAGCTGGTAAAAGCATCTGTTAGGCACAGCTCAGGAGCATGTTTGACGTTTATTACCTTCACCGTTCCTCTGCTGGAGAATGCTACAGTAATGCCTTTAAGAGAGCACGCGTCTCTATGGCAGCGCGCCTAAATAATTCAATGTCGAAGACAAACGCGCACAAAGACATTTAGCAGCGCATGTTGTTGGACATGACACAAGCCGCGCAGGACAACGCTCGACTCCGATGTCCCGACGTGGAGACTACACCTGGTTACAATGTCTGAAAGTGCCTCTGCTGGGAATCACACTTTAAGCTTCAGCTCATTTACTAAAATGAAAAACATACGTTTTGCTTATTTAACTGAGAATTTAAAATCTGTCCTCATTACATTATAAATATCAGTCCTGTTCTCCCTTTTTAGATGGTATTCTATGTATTGTCGTGGAGAGTGGAGACAACAAAGGCTTGTTGTGTGTGTTTGAGTGTGTGCACATACAGTATGTGTTTTGGGGGGCGGGGGTGTGTACAAACACACAGGCTAATTACCCAGCACTGCCGTAGGTCTCAAAGGCATTGCACTCTGGCTGCCTCTATTCAAGCAGCAACCATGAGTTCTGTGTAAAAGTCATTACAGCATGAATGCAGCACTATGACGTACCGACAGCCGGGGGGGGGGGGGTTAGGAGTTTGGGCCGGGACGCACAACGTGCTACACTCCAACACGCCTGCCATAACAAGAGCAGACGAAACATCACACAGGTCTGTCTACCTGCCCGGCCAGCTTCACAGCTGGAGCAGTTTCTGGGGGTGTTAATGAAACCGAAGATGATTTGAGAATTTGACGGATGATGGCATATAATTTGTTGTCGAGAGGAGGGCTACCTCTAATAGAAAGACAGGGGATGAGTGAGGGGGTCTGATGGGCAAATCTCACTCATTTCTATCCATTTTCAAATCAGGGGGCGCAATATTAGTGTAAATGTTGAAACATCTGCTTTACATACGCGACAAGAAAAATCGGTGACGTCTTGACACATCGTTCCGTGAAAGGCTGTCTCATTAAAATATGTTAAAACTTTTGTATTTTTATTCAAGTCAAGATGAAAAGTTCATTAAAGAGAATAAATATTTCATTAGATGCTAAATAAAACAAAGGGAATTTTTGGCTTCTCTCAGCATAAAATTCCTTTGAAAGATTAATTAATACATGTAAATTATGCAAATTATGCTCATGCAAATATTTTATGAAGACAATTAAGGGATCCATTAATTACAGTCTTTTTTGCTTCAGTGACATTCATTCATTTAATTTTAATTTCACTTTAACTGTTTTGATGTTTAATCTTGCAACAAAGAACTTTATCTCTGCGCACAGGGTCGCGTAAACTTGCCGAACACATCGAGTGGGAAGCGGCAGGGAACCAGAGGAGATACTGGGGGAAGATATTCACATGTGCACCGTTGCCAGGCAGTACTGGCGAGGTACAGTCCCTGTAGCTCGCCTGCCTGTGAAAAGAGCCACGTTCCCTCTTGGACCCGATTCAAAACACGGTAAAAGCAATTAATAAACACAGACTGTGTTAATATCACAGAATTAGAGAAGTGTGACAAAAGACAAATAGAAATAATTAGTTCTCTAAAATTATGCCCTCATTATTTTTTTCCCTCTCTCTCTCTCGCTCCCTCTCTCTCTCTCCATTCGCCTGCCTTAGTTTGGAGCTATACCCACACATTTCTCCCGGCTTTCATGCGAGTGATAGGCTTGTTTTTTTCCCCTTCTCCTTGTGTAATTTATCAACATCATTTTTTTTTTTTTTTTTCGCCATTTGAGGTTAATTATACAGCGAGGCTTGCAGAGTAGAGCAGAGGAGACATGGGTGGCAGACAAATGCTTCTCTAATTGAACAAAAACACAAAATGCTGCCTGCTATTCAGTTGCCTACTTCATTCCACTCTTCGAGGCAATGACGGGGGTGATTGAGAGAAAGCAAAGATTCCGTGCTCTGTGGCTGCATACCACTGCTCCTGACAGGGATTAGATGAATGGAGAAGGAAAAAAACATTCAAAAAATAAATACATCTGTTTTATTTCAACCTAGATTACACATCTAAGCAGGGAAATGGCTGCCAACACATTTAACTTGATACAATTACACTAGGAAAGGGCCAGCTCTTCAAAAAAGTGTAAAGAAATTAAAGTGGCTAAATATACTAATTTGGTATGAAATAGGGGTCTATAATTACGCTGTATCTGGAAGTTATCTTTGTATTTAAATGATGACATATGGATTTCCTTTTTGGGGACATCAAACTGTTTCAGATCCCTGCAGTGACTGAATGACATTTAATTAAGGAGGAGTCATCACTTCTCCCAGGACATTTTCTTTCGTTTTGCCCTTTCACAAAATATCAGTTCAAGTAGACTAATCAAACATTAAAGAGTTAAAAGGGACCCAACTTATTCTTGCATACAAAGATGAATATTTTCCACTTTTCACAGCAAATTACACGGAGCATTTTTCCGGATAGATTGGGACCTCTCCCGCTGATAAGGGCGGCGTTCTGAGCAGACGCAGCTGAGGCGTATTAAAGCAAGACGTTCGAGTAATAATGAGGATATTCAACCTCTGCGAGGTGTCTTGCATCTGGGTAAACACAGATAGCAGACAGTCTACAGAGGTTATCGCTGGAGCGCCCTTCCCCAAACACATACTGCACCCCCAAGGCTAGCAAACAAACAAACCATTAAAAATGTACAAGGCTTATTCATAAAATGGATTGATTTACCCCGTTTATTACTATCAAAGGGGGGATTCCAATGCTTTTTGTGGTTTTATGACTCATTAATGCTTCCCGAGCTGTAAACAAACGACTCCTTTCATTCTTTCTCGGCGACCTCCGAGCTTAGTTGCGCCACTTTTCCTTTTCTTCTTTGGGATCTACTCCATTGTGCAGCATTTTGTTCCAGCAAAAGATCTGCTTCTTAAAAGCATCACAGCCACTAAAAGTCAAGCAAAAGAACAATATTATTTCTACAGGAAACCGATGATCTTGACCTAGTGCTGTGGCCCAGATGGTGAGCTGTATGCCCGAACAGCAGGCACAGAAACACTAATGTTCATAAGCTGAAGCAGTGTGTGTGTGTGTGTGTGTGTGGGAGAGAGTGAGAGAGGAAGCAGGGGGGAAAGAGAAAGAGAGCAAGAGTGAGAGCCAGAGGAAGAGAGAGCGAGAGAGATTTATTGTCTCATCTGAGCCCCTGTACCTTGTATTGTCCTTTCAGCATCTGTTCTTCCACTGCTGCGGTCACTCTCCATCTCAGGGGTCAGAGAGTCTGAGAGAAGAGAGAGATCGCCGCTGTTAAACATCCCCGACATCCACCTATCACAATGTCAGTTTCGCAGCATCATTCATTCAAAACAAGAGGCGAAGCCTGCGAGCCACATCCCCGGCACTGAATGTGTGTGTTGCACGAAAATGTGCTTCGTTGGAATAATTAGCCATTAAAAGTGTGACCCTGCATTCAAACGTTTGCTTAAATAAAAGTACAGATGTGTAGGTAGTGTAATATACCGACGAGTCAAAGGTGAAATGTCTTAAAAAGATCTGCATTACTCACTGACATATTAAAATGAAATCGTCTGACATGCTGGCTAGTTTCAACTCTGGCAGTGAACCATCATGTTTTGTGCGTAAAACCCGAACTCTGCAAAGCAGCTAGTAACTCGTGTCAGATACAGCTGATGAACAACAACTGGATCGAAGTTTAGTGCCTGAATATTTGTGCTTAGTTACCTTAAACCTCTACCAATAATTGACATGTCCTGTAAATAGTTCTTTGATACATTTGCTGCAAATGAGCATTTTTTGGTTTTAGCTGTAATCTGTCAGTTACATAACTGATAGATTAATATACAATAAAAATAATCACTAGTTGCAGGCCTAGCTCACAGGGTGCAAAACGCCATAGGCTGTAATGAAAATGGAAAGCAGCCATGTCCATTTTAACGGCTGAAAAGTTGCACTTTAGATAAGACACAGTACCCACATCTGTTTACTGATGCTGTAAATGTAAAGCTCCTGATATCAGACTGTAAGGATGTCCCCTTTTCTTAGTATTGTTATAAAACAATTGTGTTTTTAATGATAAAGTCATCTGTGGCTTCACAATATTTGCTCACTAGCTACTCAAAGATCATACCTAACATTTTGCCCCCCCCCCCTTCATTTGTCCCACAGCAAACCACCGGTGTTGGATGTGAAATGTACAGTAACAGTGTCTCACGGTGGAGCGTCTGACCGTTGAGCGAACGCATGCTGTCAGAGGGCGAGGGCTGCTTCAGAGTCTGCTCAGCCTGCTCTCTCCTCTTGGATTCATACTCCAGAGCTTCTTGGAGTTTCCTCTTGGCCTTCTTCTCCTTCTTCAGACGCTTCTGAATGATTGCTGAGATGGGGAAACACCACAGATGTGGGGAAAATTAGTGGAGCCTTACTGAAATCTGATTATTGTAGCTATCACATTCCAGGAGGGAGATAATAACCTCCTTTTTAAAATCCAGCATACTATAATAGAGAAATGGAAATAAATGAAACCTAAATATTTTATAATATATAAAGGTCTTCTTTAATAAAATAATATACTGACTGTGACTTAACAAACTGCTAGGGGGAATTAAAGCAAATTGAAAAACGTATTGGGATATTTTTCATGAATTTCTCTCATTAAACATAAACGACACAGTTGGCATATGAGGCTGATGCATTTAACATGAGGCTGAGAGCGAATTTCTCTAAGTTAATGTGTATTACCAATTATGTTAACTGACTAACTGACTAAGAGCAGGAATGGTGGCGCTAAGCAGATCCCACTGTACGTGGAACCAAAGAAACAGCGGCTCACCGTACGCCAGCGTTTCAATGAGAAACACACGCGCAGGCCTGTGAAGTCTGAACCGCTGCCGGAAACACACATCTACGCACACACACACACGGCAGACAGGGAGGATTCAGTGCCAGGTAGTCGTCAGGCAGTACCTCTGTTCTTCTGCTCCATGGCGAGCTGCTTCTCCAGAGTCTCCCGGAGCTCCCTCTCTCTGAACAGCTCCATCTTCAGCTCCGTCTTCTCCAGCTGCACCTGCTTCTCCTGAGCCCGAGCGTTGTCGATTGCCACTTTGAGCAGGCCCTGCGCACGGGCGGACACACACGCACACACACACACACACACACACACACACACGCACGCATGAACGCACGTATACACTCGGAGTTACACAGGGAAAGAAAACGGGAGAGCGGGGAGCACGGAAAGAGAGAGTGATGTGGGCTATTTAAGACCTTCACGATGAAGTGACAGCAAACCACACTGAAAGTATGTCACAGCCAGCAGTTCTTTGTGCTGCCCACGGTAGTGAAGCGGAGCACAGGGCCGAAAGCTGACTGCTTTGCTCGACATGATCCCTTCCAGGCGTATTACCACCCTGGCTGGTCCTTTTTCTTATCTGCGACGATGTCATTATCTTATAGCTGCTCCCACAACATCTCGAAACATGAACGCGGGCCTACCTGAGGTTTTTGCAATGATCATTTTTCTTTATAATGACTGATGCTGAGAGCGCTGGGCATGTCTGACCCCTTTTGGTCAAAGCTGTGAAATACAAGCGCGCGACGGACATCCCACTTAGGAGCTATCTGAACCGGGCCGGGGAGGCGTTTGCCTGATTGAGAAGGTTGAAGGAGAAATCACCGGGCAGCGCTGGCGCACGAAGGGTTAAAGCGGAGCTCACCTCCTGGTCAAAGCTCCGGCCTACTAAGTAGAAGGTGAAAGGTTTACATGCAAGGTCAGCAACTTTACTCTACAGGCGAACTCTTTGGATTTTCATGTGTCCGTCTATACTTCTCTTACATCTTCCCATTTAACTGCGCAGCTGACATTTGTAACTGGATTACTATAAATATCCAGGATTTGTCTATAGGCTAGGCACATTTTCTAGCTCCTCCCACAGCAGGAATTAATGATGTGAATGACGAGGATCTTATCGCGTAGCAATGACATTACTGCCGTTCCAAATACACTTCTGACAGTCCTGAATTGAAAGATCCTGTGTTGTCACGTGAAAGGTGTACAGTACCGCAGCCACTTTCATCACAATTATTCCCCATCCACATGCAATTATATCAAATGCACTGGGCTATATCTTACTAATTGTTGATTCTTCTGACCCCAATTTATTCTAAGTTGCTTTATCTTCATTTTCTGCTTGGTTTCACTTTGTTGATTTGTATATAAATATTCAACACGAAGATCATTATCAAAGATGACTTGGTGGAGTGTTGGGAGCTCGTGGCGGGTTTACTTGCGGTTTTCTAATTACCACACGGAGCCATAAGGAGAAGTAGGACTCTGATGCCAACGGTACAAGTGCAATGAGAAGGGCAGCAGTGTGCACACATCATTACACTCAGACAGAAGGCAAATACATTCATCTTTCTGACTGAGGGTGTTTGAGCTGAAGCCTAAATGGCACTCTGAGTAGATGGGTATTGTTAAGGTATGCAGATTCACAGATGCGTGTATCTGTGGTCCTAATGTTCATGCTAAGTATATTGCAAAGACGATGTGGATGACGTCCAATGACTTTTACCAACGCCTGAATGGAAAGATTTCAATTGTGGAGAAACAATAGTAGTGGTATATTCCATCGCCAGATGTGGCAAAAGTTGCATAAAAGAAATAAGCAAAACACTCCCATATTATGATGCTTTTTGGAAATCATTGGCTGTAAAGACACGTGCTTAGTTTTGTCTTTGGGTATAAAGAGGTTCTTTATAGAGTATTTTTACTGATTCAGTCCTCAATCACTGACGATAAAACAGACAGTTTGTCGGTGGATTTCAAAATGACCCATGTGAGCGTTTCCGACTCTGCCGCAGCAGTGGTGATGGCTTGGTTAAGTTTGACAACAGAAAAAAAGAAGAACTCTTAAATCAACATTGTTTTGCTAGCTATTGCTGGAGCTTTCAAACGTATCTCAAAGTCTTTTTCAGCAGATGGAGTTTGCTCAGCCGTGAAGGACAACAGCAGCTGAACGCTTCGGAAAAAGCTAATTGGAGGATCTCGAGTTAAGATGTTTTTGTCAAAGCACTTTTTCCAAGATCTAGAATGAACCTTCATGGAAACGACTGCGGCGATAGCTACATTAATGGAACGTTTGCCGTTATGGTTCAAGAAAAGTAATGGCTGTCGGTAGGAGACGGGAAATGAGCAGGTCTCTATTGTCAGAGTCAAAATACTCTGTGTACCCAATTATGCAACACGGCCTGAACACTCTTACTCAACGTCAGAACGTCACACTACTTCCTGCAGATTGTGGGAACGTTTTAAGCAGTTTGAAGAACAAAAGTCCAAAGCAGAAGACGGTCTTGATCTGAAGTACATCGAAAATGCATTACTTAAAGCAACTTAAAGAATTTAATAATGTTCCACTTTGGCGCCCTCACGTGGTACTTAAAACAAAGACACTGTGGCAGACACATAGGCTGCGCCAGAATTGTTTCCTTGTTCTATAACATCAGAATAATTTAAAAAAATGCCCCAATCACATTGAAGCTGTACACATAGCAGCTTGAAACAATCAATTGTTTGTGAAGCAGCATGGCTAAATGAAGTTAAAGACCTAGTAGCAGAGACACGTCACTGGATAAACCATCAGAAGGTGCTGAGCTTGCTGCTCCTAATTGTGTGTTTTTAAGCAAGTTGCATCAAAATCTGTTAACTCTGTCTTGTTTTGAAGGCACAACTCAACTCAACTGTCAGTGGGCAATACCTGTATGTTGGTGAGGAGAGTCTCTATTGACGACAAGCCATCTGGGAAGAGAAATGGTGAGGGGAACCCAGGAGGCAGTGCCTGTCCAGCCAAGGACAACCTCTCGTAGCTATCTCTCGCTGTTGGGGTGCACATTGAGTTGTCCTCTGCAAAGACAAGTAAGAACATTGAAAATGGATTGATGATTGGGAAACCTGAAATGAATATGAGAACATGTGAGTAGTCGTCGGCGATGCTGACACGTATTGATCCTGAGTTGAAGTGACCAGTAGCCAATCCCAGCTCTTCCCTCCTCTCACAAATATAGTGGACTGGCTGGTCCCTTGGCGATTGCGTTGCATTTGCTTCCTCACAAGGCCCGAGCGTGGGGTTAAACAATATTAACCACGACATAAATCCAGCTTCCCCCCATTTAAGAGATGTCATGCGGACTCCAAAATCTGAAGCAGGCCCACAGTTCGACCCCAGAGGCTTGGGCTTCCTTTGTGTATGCACGCACGGGTGCCTGTCAAACCGAAGATGACATCATCCTCCATTCATCACTGGCAGAGGGGTAGGGCCCTGCCATCTGCTGTCCAGCCTCTCCACCAGGCCTCAGAGGAGGAAAGAGGAGCAGAAGAGGGAGGGAGAGGGAGCCGGAGGAAAACCGGCAGACAGATACAGCCCGGTCAAACTATAACAGTATGGACACTACAACGTTTGTTGCAGATCTGACACATGTTTTTGTCCTGGGAGCTTTCATCAAGTCAACAGTTTGTAAGTGCTACCATCTTGCAGAGAGACAGTTTATTAAACACATTCAGTATAAAAAGATCTCCACAGGAAGTCTGCAGCATCAGCTGTTTAATTGTTAATTTAATGAAACGGGGGAAAAGTTTTATTTGTAATGTGGAACCCTGGCTGTGTTGTGCACAGCACCTCTCTGCTCTCATCCAGTATTCATATCTGTTTATGTGGCAGGCTGAATCTTGTACAAACAGCGAGTGGAGCTGAACAGCCCTGCCTCTCCCTCCCATCAATATTCACCAACGCTAGCCAAGTGCTGGGAACAGCTGGTCTTACATTAATTAGTTTAAAGTATTTATTTCACCCATCCTCAGAGCAGATTGAGCAAAAACATTGGAGATTATTTCAAGCATCTGCAAATGCCCTGGAAACATCTCCGCGCCAAAAGTCGAGTGTTAGGATTCACAGTTTAGTTTTGTAATTTGAAGAATGTTATGTTTTTTTTCTCAGAGAGGAAGATGGTGAAATATGCACCGCTGGTCCATGGAGAGAGAGTAAACAACCTTTCTCCTTTTTCAGATGGAGTTCACTCCTGTTGATTAATTAGAATGGATGGTTGCCTAATGGATTAAAATTTGTTTATAATTTCACTTCATAAAAATAATGAATTGCCTACTTTTAAGAATCCACCCCTGTGGTAATTTGTTTTGTTTGGTGCAGTCCTGTCTGCATTTTGAGGGGGGCGTCTGGGTGGAGATATAAAATGCACTCTCCTTATACAGTGGCACAACATGAAAGTCCCATTTTATCTCAATAAAATAACTAATAAAAGATCAAAAGCATTACATTTGGCTCCAGCTCAGGTTGATATAGATGTATTGCATGCATTACATGCATGCATCACCCACCTCCAATAAAATCACCATAACAACTAGAGACGTTAGTAGACCTCGGGGAAAGGTCTGCTGTTGTAGCATTGTAATTGATTTGTACTGTAGGCACTTTGTCCCTTATTTAGTGTTGGCATTAATCATAAATCATTGCTTTAACAAACTCCGGCTTCCCACTCAGCAGGCCTCCCCTCAAACACAACATTGGATCACACAGAATATTTGATGGCTTTGTTGCAGGGGAAACAACCTGTCATGCTCTGGGAAAAGCAAACAGCGTGTTTTGTTCGACAGACTCCAACTACCGTACAGAACCCCTTGTCAGATAACATTTCCACCAGGAGCTATGCATAAATACAGGCATTTAAAAAGAAAAGAAATGGGAAGCTAATAAGTGACTAATTCCATCAATATAATCAAAGCAGGCCTAATGAAACTCAAATGTAAATTCCAGCGGAACATGAACTAGATTTGTGGTTTCTGTTCTTCTAATGTTATTCCCCCCCCACCACCCTCTTTTTCTCTGTGCCTGGCTGCAAATGCTGGCATGTGTTTGCCTGTTTATTTCTCACCATCGCTCCAGAATCATTGACTTCAACTTAATTACAGCGACAGGCGTTGGAGTGATGGGGGCTGGTGGTATGGAGTACTCTGTTTCCAGGTGATATTTCTCCACTAGCATTGCTGCCAACAGCAGCTGTGACAGCCTCTTGTGCTTACCGTACGGTAAAGGTACAGTTAAGGCCCCCCGACTATGAAATACTGTGTGGAAAAACACTCGCAGGTCAGCCTTGTCACAAATAACATTTCATGCACAACTGTTTCGGCGGATAATAGGAGCCACAAATAAAAATGGGACGCTGTAAATACAATGCATTCTGAATGAAATGCCATAATTTAAAACAACCCCACCACCCACCCACCCCCTCCGTCCTCCTTCTCCACCCTGCTCTCAATAGCAGAGGGAGTCCTTGACAGTGTGCTAGCAATGATGAATCACCTATCCAGTTAATTTTCTCACTCCTCATGTGTTGTGCTGCTAAAACAGGGGCCCAGGAATTGACTTGACAAACTATGAATGTAAAAAAATATCACTTGGAGGGATCTGGGCTTATCTCCAATTTACATGTTATTAGATTTGTGTTGCAAGCGGCATTTGGACCTAGCAAAGCTGAGGCAAAAAAGATGGGGCACATGATAACCGGAGATAAAACATGTCTAAAACCCACTTGAAAGCCTTTGGAATACTTGATGGGAAGTCACAGGGAGCGGAGAGAAGCAGGGGGAAACTGGCCTGATTTAAAATGTGACAGACACACATTGCA
This sequence comes from Gadopsis marmoratus, assembly GCA_036023855.1. Taxonomy (NCBI): domain Eukaryota; kingdom Metazoa; phylum Chordata; class Actinopteri; order Centrarchiformes; family Percichthyidae; genus Gadopsis; species Gadopsis marmoratus. The sequence continues at coordinate 15,580 of JAVQJF010075569.1, forward strand.
ATCTGTGGTAAATCTAGAAGAAACCTTGGGAAATTTAGCTGCAATCTCTGGATAAATAGCTGTAATTGACCTTGGGAGTTGAAAATGTGCCATATGTTTCTGGTTCCTGTGTTTGAAACTGGGTCCCTCAGGACATTTCAGCTGAGTCCTCACACGGAGGCAGTGTGAGCGGGAGGGGAGGAAGATACAGAAAGACAGAGAGAGAGAGGACGAGAAGGATGCCAGGAATGAGAGATAGATGGTTGAAGACAGAAGCTGGATGGATGGATGGATGGATAGATAGGTGAGGCAGAGGCTGAGGAAGAGGAGGCTGGAATAGAATGGGTGTGTAGAGAATGAAAGACTGACAGAGAGGAAGAGAGATAGGAGAGAGGGGGGGGGTAGAGAGAGAGATAGGGGGACAGAGAGAGGAGGTAAATTTTGCTGGCCAGTCAGTGTGATATATTGACAGGTGAAGCCTTTGTCCTTGCAAACCTGTGTTCCTCCCAGCAGGAGAACTGAATGCTAAACCCGGCGGTTGTCAGCACAGCCAACACAAAGCAAGCCACTGCTTTCCACTGCACAATTACATTTGATTTGACCTGCCAGGGCTACGGAGAAACCAGCCTCCTTCAAATGGAGTAGTTATGACCTCTCGGACGGCCATTAGCAGCCAACACAGCATTATTACACCTGCACTTAAAGCACTGGATTTGGAAAATCTTGTCAAGGGAAATATCTGTCTTCTGGTATGCATGCAGTGATGCAGAGCTGGGCAAAAAAAAAAAAAAAAAAAAGTACTTGGATGCAATCTGAGCACTTTAAAAAAACATGAGCCTAAGCTTATCTTGCAAATGATGTCTGCATTCTGGAGGGTCTTTCAGGCAAAGTAAATCCAGCTTTAACTGAATGATCGTTTTAATTTACGTTTCTTGTTTTTGAATTTTAATCTCCGTACGTTAAGTGTTAGTTAATGTTGAAATTGTATTTATTCACAGCATCTGGACAGAAGAATGTACTGCTGGAAGGTTAGATTCCCTTGCAGGCTCACTTTTCTTAAAGTAAGTAAGAACCTGCAGGACATACTGTGAGAATGTGTGTGATAATGATGCAAACAAGACAAATTCCTTTTGAATTACTTGCATACGTTGTACATGTGTGTGTGTGTGTGTGTGTGTGTAATGTACTGTATACACTGTGAAGAACGGGAAAACACACACGCAGCCAGACGTTTTCAAACAAACACACCCACATACGCCCCAAACACACACACACACACACACACACACACACACACACACACACACAC
>JAVQJF010075579.1:0-51960 GCA_036023855.1 Gadopsis marmoratus
TTTTGGCGATATACAATGAGTCACTGCCTTTTCTGGAGGGCAGGCTACGCAATGAGAGGGCAAGAGGATGTGGAGGAAAGAATGTGAAGGAGATATAGAGAATAAGAGGAGGAGGAGGAGGAGGAAGGAAGGGGAGGAGACAGACAGCCCAGCCTACTTTAACTCCTCTGACTGCTCCGAAGCAGGAAATAGGGTCATGACATGCAGGAACAGAGAGGTGGAGAGGAAAATAGAGATCAAGAATCCTTAAATGGTGCCCACAGGATGAGATGTATGTGATGTTCCCCTGCAGAATCGCACACGTTTGCCCCCTTCAACCGTTCCCTGTCACACGCTGCCAAGACCCTGCATGAGGCTCTGTACCACAAAGTTACATTTTCCAGCTGCAGAGAGTTCCCTCACCAGCCCACAGGGCAAACATCCCTGTTAGTTATTTGTCACTGAGCCATTTGATTGCAAATAATAGGATTGATGCCATTGCACATTTGGGTTAATGCTGTGTTGTCTTAACTCAGCTTGTCCAAATATGGAGGATAACTTTTTTCGTTAATGAGTGTTAATTTTCTCATGACACACTAATTTCCATAGAAGTGTCAATTGCATGCTGACGTACGGTAAGAGGAATGGCTGAAGTCTACATCAGGCATGTTGAGTTTTCTGGCATGGCTTTACATTTTGCACACTGGAAAGAAGTAATTAACCTCATTAAAAAGTGTGGCTGCTACTCCCTCTGCATTCATGACCCCAGTGATGTCATTAAGTAACACAATCTGGGCACTGGCAGTCATCGCAACTTCCATGCAAAGTGTTTGCCAGACAGGAATGGTTTGAGCCGGGGGGCAAGTCTGTTGCTCCTAATAAAACACGAGAGACACCAATGAGACAAAGCATCGGTTTCAAGGTCAGCTGAGACACTGGGAGACACAGATACAATCCGACAATAAATGGTTGCTGAATTTAATATTTGGCTTCTGTGTTTCTCTTCATTTCTCCCTCAAGTGTGAGTGTGAGTGTGTGTGTGGGGGTAAATGTTTCACATGCTGTCAATGGTTAGATGAGGTCATGGGGTTAATAGATTGGCAGAAAATTAATCAGCCAAAAAATTAATAATTGATTAGTCATTCATGGATTTTTTTAAAATGCAAAAATTACCCAAATTCTCTGGTTCCAGCTTCTCTTTAGTCTTTAATTATAGTATGCTAAATAATCGTGGGCTTTGGAGAAATTTGAAGCTGTCTCCTTGGGCTCTAAACTATTTTTAATGCTGGATAACCCCAGATACAAAAGCATGTTAAAAACAGGGACATTTGGACTGTACTGGATAGTCCCTGTGATATAGTATAATGGATTTTTTATTTTATTTTAATCACTACAAATACAATATTGAATAAAGCCCTATAAAGCATGTTGACCATCACCATATTTTAAATGTATTTGTGTCCCACTGATGACGCTGACAGAGTGTTTTATGGGGGGGGTTGGACCAGGGGGAGAGATATTTAACAGTCCAGGGGTGGGGGGTTCAAATACAGCTGTGCTTACTCACACTTTCGCGCAGGACGGGCTGAGCACCGTTCCCTCTCCTCGGGCTGTAACTTCACCGGGAACCCGAGAGGCTGCACTTTCAATTAAGAAACCACGCCCGCTGCTCTCTAATTCCCCTGAATTGCACTACTTATACTAACCCGTTCCTGGAGCAAAGGAGCAGTCCGGAAAAGTTGATATTCACTGGAGGATTTTTTTTTTTTTGCCCTTCTTCATTATTTCATTATCGCGAGATCGCGCATCACGACCCTCCACAGCCGCCGCTTTCGGCCTGGGAGGTAATACAGTCCAGTCGGTCACCGCCGACACGCGCTGCAACAGCAATGGAGTACCTCAAGGTCTGTTTTGTGTTCTCATGCTGGCTGAAGTTCGCAAACGCCGTCTCCTCCAGTGAAACGCCTCAAGCTCCCGCGCCCCTTCCCAAAGGTATGCGCCTCGAACACCGCCGGCTGCAGGCTCCTGCTGCACGGCATCACATTTTACTGCTGTGCGTTTGATGCACATGTCTGGTCACACACACTTCTTCTAGCTGCACTTCCGGTGCCGCTTGTGCATCTATACGTGCTGTTACTGTACAGGAGGTGCAGGCTGCGTAATATGAAATGATGCGGGGCTGCTGGACACAGAAGAGCCGCCTGCGGTTTCTCTCAGTCCTGTTCGGTGTCCCCATGCTGTTTGCTCGCGTGCAGCCCGGGCTTTTATGAACACATGTCAGCTTGTAAAGTGCCAGCGCGAGAAATAACTAACCCAATTGGAGGCGAGCCTTTTAATTGTCTCACCCGTTTTTCATTTAGACTTGAAAACCAGAGCAGTCGTACGGTTATTGGCCGGGATCTGCCAACAGATCAGGATGCGCGAGGAGACCACTAGAATTAGATTTTGATAGCAAACAAGCAGCTGTGTACAGAGAGGCAGTTGTTAAGCTGTTATAAGTACAACCTGTATGAATGCTCAACCTGTGCATGTATGCTCCCCAAAGCACCCCCGATGTGTCACAGTTTTATTGACTTGTTTGATAACCCCCCCTCCCTTAGCATGTCGCTATGGCTAAATTGCTCCCAATTGCCCTAAAATTGATTTCAGTTAAACAGCCACAGAGCATCTTGTAAAAACCTGCAAACAGCAGCATAAGTGGACACATGTGCTTTACGTACTGTGGGCTTATGTTTAAGTTAAGTCTGGGAATCTGTTTAATGATGCTTTTTGCTGGGGGGGAGGCAGTCCACAATCAGGGAACAGCAGCTGCCTTCAGCCTCCACAGGCTTGATTTGTCCTCTGCTCTGGACTAACTGGGCGTTTTTCACACAGTAGCAACATTAACTTTACGAGGGTTTAAATGTTTGCTTATGAAAGCCTCCTCAGTGGACCTGGGAGGGACTATAGCACGAGGTAAAAGTTATCGGGATGCACACTCATGAATGGAATTTTTAAGTAAATGAGCAATTGTAAATGAAAGTTTTCGTACATTTATATGACCATGCAAACTGAACATTTCATTGAATTATGTTTTACATGTGATCATCATATCATCATCGGTTTGGGTTTCATTTTGTTAAACATTTCTCTAAATTTAACTTTTGATTCAAAAAATTGGATTTTTATATCCCCCCCACCCACCGTACTACAATAGTTGAACGAAAAGCAGAAAAAACCTTAATAGAGGCATTGCAGGTTCGAACACGTTTGATTTATGCAGGAAAAAGGATGGTCATAAAACATAATACATATAATAAACCTTTAGTTGACTTTACTGAGTCTTTCCCTATTTTTTGTTGCCAAAGGAATATCCTGCTCAGATATTTCGGCAAATTACTTCCTCAGTGTGCAAAATAGCTACGATGGATTTGCAATTTCTTTATGTGAAATCATTCTTTAACCACTAAAGAAGTTTGGTTTCACTAAACGAGGCACTAGTGAGTAATTCAACTGACTCAATTAAAGGTTTACGCAGTATAACTGAATAGTTTGCAGTGTTGCAGTAACTTTTTTTGAACCACAAGCCGAACAGACAAACTCGAGACCCAAAACACATTGTATTAAGCAATTACAGATTATATGCCAAAGTTTAATATGTAGCTCAGAAGTTAATTTTAGTTTAATTTAAATTTTTCTGTATGTAATCCAAAGAGGAACAATTTGTTTTTGCCTGGAAAATAATAATAAACTCTAGTCCACCAGTTATCAGCCCTTTTGAGACCTGTCTGGGTCAAAACGTCAGAAACATTTGCGCATTACACTATTATATGATGTGTTAACAGTGTGGAATAACAACTTGATGACGCACATTTTTCCCCCCAAGTTCTCAGTCAGACTGCTTTCTTGTGCTTTCTTTCCTAGAGAAAGAAGGATGGGATGCAGAGTATTGTGGTGGCAAAAAACTTTGATGACATCTTGGCCAGCGTGGCAAAGACCTAAATGTTCTCCTTTATAACAAGGTCAGATGACGTGTCATCCACCACGTCAAGAACAACAAGTTGTACTGTTTTAGAGTGACTTTCCTTTTAGGCTGGGCAAGATGCAGGTCGTCATAGTGATGGGGTAATACAAAGCACAATTTGTGGTTAATAAGGAACAAACAACAAGGCTACAGAACAAATATTGCATTTATGGGTAGCAAATTGCTTGCCAGCTGTGTGAGTAGAGATTTAGGGGGAGTGTTTCTCTGTTGGTTCAGACTTCGGTCCAGCGGTGAAAAGGGGCCGTGGAAGAAGCAGGAATGCAGAGCTCTGCTAATTTCTCACCTATGTGCACCTGGCCAGTCACTGTGAAGAGGACGTGGCTGTTGGTTTGTCAGTTTTGGAAAGTTACAAAAACTCGGCGGTGTAGACCCCCAACTGCAGCCATCTGAAAGGAGCCTTTCACTTATTTCTGACAGACTGAGTGAACAGCACTTGGATTTAACATGTAGTTCTTGTGGCATGAGTCTAAGCCACTGAACATCTCTCTGCATGACTCCTTTATGAAACTGACGGCCAATCCACGACCGAATCATTTGCTACAACACAAAACAGTCATTCAAATAATTGCTTTTTAAACCACTTGAGTTGCTTTCAGATTACTTTCACAATATTGGTGTCCAAAAAAGTAAAACAGGTGAGTTTCGGCTATCCCAACTATTAACCTCTGTCATTCGTTCTAATGGAAAAAAGTGTTTCTCCAGTTTGTTCAGTGTCCTTAGCCTAACTGCTTGGTAACCTATGAAGTTTGAACATAAAGGAGATCTGTTTTATACCAACAATATTTTATAGAGTGATGTTGACATTATTTACTTGGAAACAACCTTTGTATTCCTAACAGTTACTAGGATATATTTCTTAGTGAGTGTGTGTGTGGGAGACTAAGATAAATGCCATTACTCAATATGATCTAGTCTGGTCCACTGTCCCACGGAATAGGCGTCTTTAGATTAGACTTTTCCCAGCCATCACTGATGTGTCAACATGGAGCATTTTATAGAGAAGAAAAGGAAACTCCACCTAAAGTTGCCCATGCCTTCTATACTGTATAATAGTGCTCTCTATTGCCTGTAATTCCAGTCTAACAAACTAACAAACCCTGTTGGCAGGCCAAGCCTGCAATAATGTCTTAGAACATTGTCACTATATCACCACAAGGTTGGTTCTGTGCCTCCTTTTCAGCCACATATGTGATGTGTTGTCTGCTTTTTCACTCTGTCTCCTTTTCCTTAGCTGTCTGAGGTATTTTATTTTTAACTATCAAATAGATAAGAACAGCAGACGGTTCCCATGATGCACAGTATTCCTCTTAAGCAGTACTGAAAAGAGATATTTCAGCTATGTTGTCAGGACTGTGGCTTTAGTACAAATATCCCATTGTTCCCACCTAGTGAGTCATTTAAATGAGGACTGAGTGGGAATTGAGCAGCTGTTGACCTGTAGCAAGAGCTATGAATCTTGTCTTGATACAGCTGTATGGATGTGCTGTTGAAATTGCCACATATTGTTCAAACTGGTAGAAATTTGTTTTAAATTGTAGTCATTAGTAGTTGTCAAGATATTAAAGATATTGAAGCTAATATCTATAGTATTTACTGTAACATATCAATGTGATATAGGTTATAAACGGACGGAAATGACTACAGGAAAATGAGCAGTTAGGGGTTTAGAGCCTTGCTCAATGGGTGTTCCTGTCAACAATGAAGAATTTAAAGCTCTACATCGACTCCAGACTGTGGCCAACAGAAGAAATGATTGTCCTAACTATAATCCTTACCACTAACAAAGAGCACTGCATGACATAAACCAGATTAAATTAGCAGTGACCTTTCTGCTAATTTTAAATCTTTCTGCATTATAGTTGTTTTGGTAGGGTAAAATAAATACGCTATTCTTGATTCAAAATGATGTGTGACAAGGCCACAAAGTTGTTTCCTGGCCCAGTGCGGGTGACATCATGCCACATCCTATGTGTGGTTTGACATGTGTAATTGAAAGCACAGCCTTTTTCTGCGGATGCACTACATTCCTCTTGTACTGTGGAAATGCGGTGTTCTATCAATCATGGTATCTTTGAAACATCAATAGAAAATAAACTCTATTTTATTTGTGCTAACTAAAGCTGAAATATTGTCAGATGAACCAACCTGTGGGCATTGACTTTAATCCCTTGTGTATCCATCCCTCAAATGCGGTAACTATGGCTAATTACAAACACATGGAGGCCTCACCTAAGTAGCAATAATGGTATTTATTTAGGCAAAAAATAATGTCTGCATGTCTTTTAGATATCAAAAGCTGCTTGTGGTTAAATTCTAATGCATTTTAAAGCTGGAAAGCCTTTAACAGTAACTGTAGGTTGAGTAGCATGCTTCTATGTTTAGATGAAGGTTGAGAAATTAATGGAAGGCAGAGTTACATATGTGAGGACTTAAACAAACGTGTTGGTCTAAAAAGACAAGATTACTTGATTTTTGTGTCTATTTATTCTTCTTATATATGTTCAGTTCCATACACAGAGAGTCTTTGTGCAGATCTCTGTCCTTAAGCTGATAGTATGCTTCATGAGAACCCCTTGTTGGATGGCCAGACAGCTCTGGGAACCCTCTCTCTGCACACATTTCAAACATCAGAATTAGGCCAAGGACCATCCATGAAAAGTAAATGTCTGGAGGTCTGTTACACTCAGCATGTTTAAAGAATTTCTTACCACTCTTCATGTACACTGATATTGATATTGTCTACTGTCACTATTTCAGGTGCAGGATAGGAACATACAGGCTGACTTGAGTTAAAGTTAAATTCACATTTGATATGATGAGGGTTGGCTTTCCATGAGGGTGCTCATCCTCAGCCAAATCTGCAGGTTCAAGAATGGCACACTGGGTTGCACTCAAAAAGCAGAAATAAGTATCAGTGTGCAATCCAATTTGTTTGTAAGCCATCCTTTCTCTTTGCCCCTGTCATAGTTTCTTGCTTGACCTGGTGATTAAAGGCAGGCTCGGTCAAATACATGCAAGAACAAAGGAATGTGGGCTATTAACTTAACATCTTGCACTCTCTTTTTCCTGACACTTTCTGGACAATTCTGGTGAGCTTTTAAATGAACAGTGAACACTGCTTATGTACTTGGATGACCAAAATAGAAAGAACAGGGGTTTTTGTTCACTGGCCAGGACCGTCTCGTCAAAGAGGAAAGCTCCTGTTATCCTTATGTTCAAGGCCAGGGTACATTCCTGTGATACCTCTTTCCGTTCTGCAAGAAATGCTTATTTAAGCTTAGTTCCAGAACGTTTGCTCACCAAAGTGTGAAAGTTTACCTAGACAGCTGAGCCTCATGTGGTACATAGAAGGAGTGAAAAGGAAAGACCACTTGGTCTACATGCCTTTCTTGGAGAAGAGTTACAGCAGCACTGTATGAGCTACATTCCTCTCCTCTGTGGGCTGTTCATACAGAACTGACATGAGGGTGTGCTGTGTTTACTCTGACTAGACACTCATCCTCCAAAATCGCGGCTGTCTAGAAACCTCTCCTTTTGCGTTGTTTTCTCTCGTTGGGGACTAATTATAACAATGAAACAATATGTGATAAGCCATTCTTACTTACAGAAAATAATACACGACCTGAATGTTGCATGAAAAGGGAAATCCAGATTGGTCTTGAAACCTCTGGCACTATTTTCCTAAATTGTAGGCAAAGATATATTAAATGAGACATTTTGGCTAGACCAGACATGTCCTTTTTTTCATGGGGATCTATTTCATTTTGGTTGCAAAGCACTGACCAGTATTGCCATGGAATCATGAGCAACCCCATTAGACAATGCCCTTCTTCCTTAATATAGTGTTGAGTCTATAGCAATCAAGAAGGAAATGCACAGAATAGCACAGCACTTATCTAGCCTGGGTCAAGGTAGTACCTTTGCAAAATATGGTAAAATCTGTGACAACAGTATTTCCCAGATTGTCCTAAGATTTCACTCAGTAAATGCAGATCATTTGGTGTAAAATAGAAATGGGTGTCATCGGCATACACGTGGAAGTTAATTCTGTGCGTGTGGATGATGGATCACAGTGGATGCAAACATATATCAACTGAAGGCATACCTCATGAAAAGGCTATCTGTATATGAGGAAATATTACCTTAGAGGACCAGGTTACAGAGGCCCTACACTGTTCCCGAGAGACTTTCCCAGTTGATATACATTTCCCAGATGTTGAGACAAGTTAATTGTCCAATGACATGTTAATTAACTGTTGACTCCCCATTCCCTTTGTTATGTTACATTACAATCAATCCTCTATGTAAGTTTCAGCATCTGAGTGATCCCTTTACATTTTTTTTAGGTGTGCATAAAGACCCGCTATAAGACTAATGGTGAACAGAGTCTTAAAGTATGGGTGAAAGTCGGTTTAAAATAAACTGCTACTTTTCAGTATACTATCGATACATCTTAATACTTTAAGTGTGCAACATTGTGCCACACTGATTACAAAAGAATTACCAGGTAAGTGATGGAAAGCCCAAAGTCTGAATTTAAAGTGGCCCATTGACAACCCCCAGTTTAATGGAATATAAAAAATAGATAAATGGCTTTGGCATATAATTGGCAGGCCATTATTCTTCCCTAGGCACTTTGTGTTGTATTTGGAGACAATATAATATCCAGCCAAGGTTTCCATCCATAGTTCACATGAGGCCACGGTCAATGTTAGGGATTCTTTTCCACCAGGAATTGTGTATGGAAACGCCATGTGTAATGGCCCTTCTGAGCAACATGTTAAATGTAGGAAATAAAAGTGTCTCTCTCAACTCTTTAAAATCAAAGGTGGTTTGCATCCCCAGGCTGTACTTAACTGGGAGCTTGCTTGTTGTGATGCACTCATGTGGCCAGCATGTTTACGACAGGAGGAAAGTTTGTGGTTCCATAAGCTCAGGGTGAAGTCACCAAGGGGTAATTGGTGTAAGCTGTCAGCCTATTTCTTCGTGATGGGAAATGCCTCCCTGACATCACAGGCAAATCAGTGTTTTTATTTTCAAAACTTGTGCGAAAGGACAGGCAAAGGCACAGCTCTTAATACTAAGACATTTAAATGTATTCAAATAAAAATGCTAACTGAATGGAGCAGGGATCACAACATGCAGCTTATGAGTGGCTTTTATTGCACAAATACTACCAAAGCTACTGGTTATGAATTCACATTTTACGGGAACAGAAAGATTAATTGAGATCATCGCAAAGAGAAATACAAAACATGTGTCCTGGCTGTAATCACAGCATTGAAACAGACAATTTTCAGAGTTTTTCCAAATATTACCAAGATATCCCAGCAGAAAATACTTAAGGCACCAGTATACTCTGTGAGAACCGCTTGTCAGCTGGTCAAAAAACTTCAGGAACCCCCTCTCCCCAACACCTTTTCTGCGTTGGGGGTGGGGTGGTGTATGACCACTTCTGTAATTTTTAGTACACCGTTAACCCCATATTTAAACAATATAAAGAACAGTTTAAAACATTTTTTCCCCATAGTTTACTCAAGATTTGCTTCACACAGCAAAGAATAAAGAGTCTAGCTTGATTTCTAGCACATCTTTTTGCCAAACCAATTGATCTTCATGCATGCACATATTGCATTTAGCATACCTAATTGCCTGACTTTGGCTTCAACTTTGCCACCGTGATTTGGTGTAGTGAAATAGGAAGCATATCAAATACTTTGTTTTACAGAGCCGCATGGAAAATGTCTTTCCCAAATGTGGGAGACACCATCCCCTCCCTGCACTCATATCCTTCCTTCAAGCCAAGAAAAATAACAGGGACACAACCTGTGGCTATAATAGGTATCCCTTCCCTCTGTGTGTTAGTTTAACTTGTGAATCTGCCCAGTTCTTTGCTATATGTTATCTGATGCTGTTAGGTTAAAGGCAGGCAGGGAACTGTTTCCAACCTGTAACAGAACATCTGTGTCAGAGGAGACCTGGAATGGCTATTACAGCGATGACAGTGCTGCAGGCTAGACTGGGATGACAGAATGGCTAAGTCACATCGACAGGAAATGGATGTAAAAGAGCTGCAAGGAGGCTACTTGTAATGTATTTTAGTGTGGATGAGTGGGTGGGAGGCAGGTGATTTAGATTTTGGTGATAAACAATCCTTTAGAATAGGACCTAGGCCCTTGAATTGCATCAGGCTTTGTTTACTTCTCTGATGTAGAAATAAAGTACAACTTCAAGAATCTCAATTTAAGTCCAACTTTTCATTGACCACAGAGCACTGATTGTCCGCTACAAAGTATGTATATTTTTTGATTCCGTTGGCCTTCCATGGCAACCATAGTGGGCTTGTATGACCCCTTAGTTGAGGTTAGGGAAGATTTTATATAGCTTTATTTGCATGGTGAGATTTGCTGTGCAGTCAACACAACAAATGATAATAACAAATGCCACAACAATGAAACAATGACCTGTAAATCTTTGTATTCCAAAAGGTGCATTTTTAGCTCTTTAACTGTGTTCTGGGGCAGAGTGCACTTCTGGGCCCTTTATAGAGCCCTCGTGTGTCCTCTCTCACGTTTCCAATCCGACTTGCCAATGTCCAATAAATAATTTACAAGGGTTTAGTGAAACATAGTGCTGTATATCAAATAGAAGGCAGATTGTGCTCCGGAAACATGAAAAGTAGGATTAGTATTCAAGTGGTCTTATAAAATCAAATTAAAGTTTCATTAACGTTTTGCTGGCCCGACTCATTACTAGAACAGAACAATATTTTGCACATTTTGAAATGATCTTTTGGAAGCTGGAAACGAATGTGTACTCCACCTTCATGCAATATTAGAATTTGATTATCCAGATCTATCTTCACATGAGGCTATGGTGCTAATTTGTATTTGGTCAAACCCTTCCTAAAACCTCAGACTTCAGCACTCACAGCCACTGGAAATGTCCTGAAGGCTTGTGGGAGTTCTTTTAACCCAAGAGTCCATGTTTAAAAATATGCTTCTGTTTTTAAATCAAACTAGAGTAGATCGTGCTAATTTGAGATGTAGGTTTGGAGTGCTAAACCAAATAGTTACCGCTTTGTTGACATAGGTCTGAGGTTTACAAGGAACTTGGTTCGCAGAAGTGGGACTCTCAGTACTTATATATAAGTATCAAATAATTTGTGGATGTCCTTCAATGGAAACCAAGATTTTACAATAAAATGCTCTAAATTCACAGCTCAAAATGTCACAGTTTTCGGTTGCAAGAGTACATCCTCACATCCCTATAATATGGTTGGCAAAAAATATGTGATGACTTCATAAGTCACATAAGTAAAGTTCTGGAAATTTTAATTTGTTTTTCTCTCTTTTTCAGAAAAATTGCTCGTCCTAACTGTTGCAACAGAGGAATCAGATGGCTTCCTCCGCTTTAAGCAGTCTGCTAATTATTTTAATTACACTGTGAAGGTATGATTGTGTTCTCATATTCTAAAATGTTGTCCACAAATGTGCAGTTTCTCCCAGCTAACAATGCTACACACACACACACACACACACACACACACACACACACACACACACACCAGCCAAATGTTTTAAGCACACACTTGATTGATTAGGCCTGTTAAAGGAAACAATAAAGTTCAGCAAGCTGCGAAAACATCAATCTTAAAAGGGACACTCAATGTGGGCCCAGAATCCCCCTTTGTGGTCACAATCAGCAGTAAAAAGAACAAAACATTGTTTTTTAGCCCAGAGCTCAGACTTGCGGGGCCTCTGCCTCTCTATTTGACCCTTCTGCACCAGTTTGTATTCCATCTCCTGCAGACACATGCTTGCAAGCTGCTTTGGTAGCCTTTTTCGGCCCTTAGTCAAGGTGATTCTTATGAGACACCTTCTGAAATTTCCTGTGATTCTTGTCTTTGTTATATTGTTCCAAAAAAAAAATCTATTTTCTTTAATGAAGTGTAATTTTGTTGATATTAGTGGACCCATATTACTCTGCCCATTTTTTATGAAGGTTCTTGGAAAGTTCATGCACATTGGAAGACAAGTGACATTTTTTTTACGGATATTTTCACAGTGCTGCTGGGCTGCCTTCTGTGGAGGTTTAGTGTCAAGCCAGTTCATATTGGGCTGTACAACATGTCCTTCATGTGTTTTGTCTCAGGTGTTGGGAATGGCAGAAGTATGGAAGGGTGGTGACGTGGGCCATTCTATCGGCGGAGGGCAAAAAGTCAGACTACTGAAGGAGGCCATGGAGGCTGTGGCTGACCAGGAGGATCTTGTGATCCTCTTCGTGGATAGGTACGCTCACCATTTATAGTTATATATGTATAATATATACTACTTTAAAATGCTGTAGAAAAGTCACGTCCCTCATTCTGATATATGTTTGCAGTCAATAAATAAAGCAAAAAGATCAATTTTTCTTTCTTTGCTTGCTTATATCTGTGTTATTTTTCTTAGAGATGTTCAGCTTCTACCCAAACATCAGTCTGATTGAGCTTTGTTCAGATATGGACAGAACTTTGATTTCAAAGATGAAACATATCCATAAGAAGAAAGGGAAGCAAAACCTCATTAATTGATGTGCAGTTCTCTGACTTAGAAATTACACACATTTCCACAATCACAGGCTATAATAATTGCTTTGGCATCGATGCCTCTTCAGTAAGAGGTGGCCTAAACCTCCCTCCAATAACTGATGTAAAGGCATTATTATAGAGCATCATCAAATATATTAGGATAGTAATTTTGTCATGCAGGTAGCTGAATTATGACTTTCCAAATCAAATGGAAAGTTTTGCAGAGTTAATGTGTGTGGTTTAGAATAATAACAGCTTTGCAGGTCAAATTTCCTCAAATAGAGCAGAGGATGATGATACTTACTGCACAAGGTCACATGAATAATGTTGGCTATAATTGATGTGCAAAGTTGTCACACCCTTGAAACAGGTAATTGGAATGGGGTGTTTTATTCCATTTTGGAGGAAATGATTGTAGTGCAAGAAACTGCTTCTGCTCTTCACAGAAGATTATGAGGCATTCAAATGTGTTTTAAAAATCTATAATCCTGCTGGACCACCTTGGCTGTTTTGGCAGTTCCTGCTTCTGATTCAGTCACAGCATTACAGTGAAGTTGAATTTGATTCATGGTGTTGTTGAGCTTGAGTCAGTGACTCTGTGGAAATTGTGTCACCAAAATGAATTGGCTTTTACACTTATGACTTCTCACCTCAAATTAAAATCACCAGAAACATTAAGAGTTTCCACATACTAAAATATCTGCCCTTTGAATGATATCATGCTTTTAAACAAGTCACCACCAACTCTTGTAAAGGGTTAGGCACCTTTTCCTCTGTCTGTCACAGAACCCTATAGGCCATGCATAAATCTGCACAGGTTGGGGTATTTTGTGTGCTGCTTTGTAAATAATAATAATCTTTATTTACCTTGCAGTACAATCCAGAAATGCCCACTCATGAAGAACGTCCACTATTTACATTTAGATAGCAAGCAAGTAGAAGCCTAGGTTGGGTGCCAGATGCAAGATAAAACATGTTTAAAAAAAACTGCTCTAAAGGGAAAAAAGAATGATGTGATATGTTGTATTTCATCTTTACTCCTTTCCTTTTAGCTATGATCTTATCTTTGCTGGGGGACCAGAAGAGATTCTCAGGAAGTTCCAGCAAGCAAATCACAAAGTGCTTTTTGCTGCAGAGGGACTAATATGGCCAGATAAGCAACTAGCTGACAAGTACCCCTCAATCCGCAGCGGCAAACGCTACCTCAACTCTGGAGGTGGGTTCCAAAAATTCAAAATATGATCGAATTGCTGAAATGTCTTGACCTGAATCCTCGGCTGGCTGGCATGATGCTGTGTTAGCAGTTTGTTTGGACAATGCAAAGGTGTCCCTCAACTTTCCGGTCTGCAGCGCTCAGTACCTATCAAAAGTGGTCCAAGGAAGGAATTGGCGACAGGGTCATGGGCGACCAAGGCTTATTGATGCGCGCGGGAAGAGAAGGCTGGCCCATGTGGTCCGATCCAACAGAAGAGCTTCTGTAGCTCAGACTGCTGAAAAACGTACTGCTGGTTCTGATAGAAAAGTGTCAGAACACACAGACCATCGCAGTTTGTTGCACATGGGGACCATACAGGGTGCCCATGCTGTCATCATGTTATGGCTGATCAGTGTATGTGTGCTTGAATTTGAAAGTATGATTCGGCCAAATTCTGTGTCCCTGAAATAGGCAAGACTCTGAGGTCTATTATGTATGTTGACGCATGACGTATATTTTAGTCATGCTAAAAGACTATTAGGGTATTTTTATTCTTCAAGTGTTCTTCTGTTTGCATGTGTAACTACAGTGACTATGTATTGGGCTCCGTGTGCTACCAAAACATTGGTGAACTACACTCAACACTGTGCCTGAATGCATCCTGTCAAACTTTGAAGACTTGCAGGTCTAGTTGGAATTCAGGGGGCTAAGCAGCAGTTCACCCTCAGCATTATTGGTTTAAAGATTAGTGGACTTTAAGGAAGGGCAGGACTTTTATTGTCATTTCATTCTATAAAATGGAAGTATATTTTTCCTGTAAACTGGCTCCTTGAGGTATTTCCTGTCCAAGTGGACAGGAGGTAACAGAAGCCCATTCACGTGAATATTAACTGCATACTTTCTTTTTTATTCTAAATTTCTTTAGTGAACACCCTCATCAATTTTGCTTTAGCGGGCATCTACATGACATATGCAGATGTTTCATAATATGATAAGTACACAAAATATGCTGAATGAGGAAAAAAGTAATGATTATGTGCAGATATCTTTAACAAAGGAACAGTAACAGTATACACCGATCAGCCATAACAGCATGGGCACCCTGACCGGTCTGCGACTATGCAGGCCCATACGCAACAAACTGTGATGCACTGTGTGTTCGGACACCTTTCTATCAGAACAAGCAATAACGTTTTGAACAATTTGAGATACAGTAGCTCTTCTGTTGGATCGGACCACATGAGCCAGCCTTCACTCGTGCACACGTTCATCAGAGAGCCTTGGCCGCCCATGACCCGGCCACCGGTTCACCGGTTTCCCTTCCTTGGACCTCTTTTGGTAGCTACTGACCACTGCAGACCGGGAACACCCCACAAGAGCTGCTGTTTTGGAGATGCTCTGACCCAGTCGTCTAGCCACCACAATTTGGCCCTTGTGAAAGTCGCTCACATCCTTACACTTGCCCATTTTTCATGGTTAAAATGTTCACTTGCTGTTTAATATGTCCCCCCCACTGACAGATGCCATTGTAATGAGATAATCAACGTTCTTCACTTCACCTGTCAGTGGTCAGAAAGTTATGGCTGATTGGTGTCCAGTATGTATAATCCACAAGGCATGGCCAGTGGCATTCATCTGTTCTTCAGGACATTGAATTACTACTTTCCTTGTGGTCATCACTCTGGTCTGACCTCCCATATTGGAGCCTAGCTGCCTCAGACTGATCATAGACTGTTTTTAGTATATTTTGTCATTCTCATGACATGTGGATTTGTCTTGGCCTCCAGAATGTGCCACAGTTTGTATAAAATTGCAGGTTTTGTTTGTGTTCCTACGGCTACCGCCCAGATGACCATTTGGGAATGTTTCATAGCATCTGGACACACACTACTGTGTCACAGAGAGCACAGTGTTTTCGGGAATGGAATCGAGATACATTAGGGTTGTGTGTGGAGGATAGCAAGTAAGAGCTGTAAATAAAACAGTTTTCTTCCATTTTCAATAGTCTGTCAAAATAGAAGTAGTAGAAGTAGAATAAGTTACATTGTTTGATGTTAAATTCATAATTTTGTGGATAAGCTACCGAAAAATATGATTTGCATAAAATGTTGCGATGTTCTTTGAACCTTTTCTCACTCCTGCCATTTAGATTATGTCATGTCTATCTTTTTTTTTTTTAAATGATGGAATCCAAAATGGTGCACACCAGCAACATGACCAAACCCTGCAATCTGTTACTGTGGTCAGTGTCCTTGAGCAAGAGAAAGAAAATGTAGAGACAGGGGAAAACTAGAGTAGACACAAATGTACATTTAGAGAGGGTGTGAGATACTAGCACACTCGGTGAGTTATAACGTATAGATTACAGCTTTCTACTGCCCATTACTGGACTCTTTTTATCTACAGACTGTGGGAAGAGAAGGCCCCTGCCCATTTCTTGTGTGCTTAGGATTATTGCCAAAAATCACACTTTGTGTAAGGCATTCTTCATAGACTGAAGTCTTCAGACCAAGGAGCCAGCAGATACAGTATAATTGTCACCAACAGTCTGCCAGTTGTATTTGACCTTGTAGAAGTCTCTCAGCTCTATACTTCACTGCTGAATATGCATTTCACACTGTTTATCACTTGCAGGTATAATCGGCTATGCCCCATACATAAACAGAATTGTTTCACAGTGGAACCTCCATGACAATGATGATGACCAACTCTTCTACACAAAAATTTACTTGGATCCTTTACAGCGTGTAGGTATCTTATGTCAACTTCAACACTTCAAAAAGTGAAAATATATCCCTAGAAAACACGTCTTGGATGGCTAAAATACTCTGTTTCCATGTCTTTCAGGAAACCCTCAACATGACTTTGGATCACAAGTGCCAGATTTTCCAGAACCTGAATGGGGCAGTTGGTGAGATATCACAGAAACTAAATTCCATAAATTAATTTCCTGCTAATCTGTTCACTATTTGTCAAATACTTTAAACTCAGTTAATTGAAACCCCAGTTTTATGCTCACATTTGGGCATTAAATAACTTTTGCTGCACTAACTTAAACCAACATTGCACTGTTTTGCACTCACAATCTGTGAACGATTGCATATTTTTAGAGAGTTTGTAGGCTTGACAATTTACCCTGCAAGCTATAAACCTTCACAGCTTTTGCCCATGTGGTAAGTCGACTTTCAAAACCTAGTGTCTCTTTTGGCAGATGAAGTGCTCCTCAAGTTTGGAACAGACCGCGTAAGAGTTAGAAACACAGTGCACGACGCTCTGCCAGTGATTGTCCATGGCAACAGAAACACCAAAGTGAGTAAGAAATTCTGCCCTCGGGCACACCTGACAGTATTATGGCACAGCAGTTACTTTTAAATTAATCATCCTCATCAAGGACACTTGCTTTGGGTTTAATTATTGAACTCCTCTTTCCCATTTGCAGATGAGTTTCAGTTGGCCCATGCCTTTTAGTTTTTATACAATGTACATTAATTACCAAAGATTGCATTTCAGTGCATACATTCCCACACATTCAGGAAATATATATATTATTCCTATGATACTTGCCAGTAACCCTGACCATAAAAGCCAGTTAATTATTCAGTGTAGGAGAGAACTCTGGCCAAAACTACGCTATAATTCTTGTGTCCATGTGTCAGTTGTCTATTTACCATCACTCTCTGTATATTGGAGTGACAGGCTCAGTAAGCTGATACACAGGACGTCCATATGACACCATTATCATTCTGTTGAGTTCTTTTCCGGTCTCTTTCCATCTCCCGTCTATTCACAAGTCTCGCTTCACCACCAGCCACCGGTCTGTGGTCTTCCATGGTAATGACCCAAACCCATCAAACTGTTGAGTCATTCTTCCCAGAGGTTAAGCTCTAAATGGTAGATCATAGAAGCCTTGTACTGTTGGAGCTGCCTAGCTGAATGTCTGAGCATTAGATCATCATTATTTTCCAGTTACCTTGCCAAATTCAATGTGGTTACAAATTCATGATCACAATGTTATTGTCTGTGATAAGAGATTTGTAAACAGTAGTGCCCTGAAACTATTATGTTCCCCATAAATTTGAACTTTGTGTACACTAAATACAGAGCAACCATAATTATGACATTTTTGAAGACAACTGAGAAGAAAAGGAATAATTACACCAGACTGTCAAGTCTTAATCTCACTAGAAGAGACATGTATAGCCATGTGGTCTTTAGTCTGACAAGTGATTCTGCCTGGTGATTCTTATCTTTTTCCCTACGATAAATCAGTGGACTGAATATTCACTGTCATATTCCACTGTAGGATATTCCAAACACACGAAAATAAAAGGTAGTGCTGTTGAATCACAGAAAGGATTTGGAGCTTTTGCATATGCTTATTTTAATATTCTGTACCCAGGCATTCACCTGCTCGGAATTCTTTCCTTTACA
The DNA here is from genome assembly GCA_036023855.1 of Gadopsis marmoratus. Classification (NCBI taxonomy): domain Eukaryota; kingdom Metazoa; phylum Chordata; class Actinopteri; order Centrarchiformes; family Percichthyidae; genus Gadopsis; species Gadopsis marmoratus. The sequence continues at coordinate 18,202 of JAVQJF010075579.1, forward strand.
GATGTACTTGAACTACTTGGCCAACTATGTTCCCAACACATGGAACTATGAACATGGCTGTAGCAACTGTGATGACGATGTTGTGGACCTGTCTCAGCTGAAAGTAAGTGCTTCATATTGAGCCATTTACCTTTCATTTGCTGTCCTCTTTAGTCTATATTTAAAGTGACGCTGTGGGAAGTTTGTATTAAGCCAGCTCCCTGTGGACACAGGAAAGGATGAAACATTACCTGGGCTTCCAGCATGAGCCATCCATCAGTGTCTGTCTAGACAGTAGGAGTGGAGCCCAGCTTGTCCTCTTTCAACATATGCAAGATTGTTGGTGCTGCACACACTCCCTTTCCAACAATATTAGGTTATGTGCCCGTTGGTCCTGTTGGACCCTTTTAAAAGAGCGAAGGTGCCAGGGAAACTACTTGGGAAAGAGGAAGCCCTGCACTGCTGTGGTGCAGGATATGGCTTCTGGGTTTTCAGAAGGGCTCATTTAAAGGGGTGTCACTGTCGACCAGCCTGCCTTTTAGTGGGCTTCTCAGTATGGGTTTTATCCACAATAGTAAGTTATAGTGGTTATGCTGAAAATTTGCCGCAGAGTTTAGCCAAGGCTGGCGACGTATAGACAGCAGGAACGGCAGACACTAGGAAATGTCTCTGGCTGTGTGGTTGCGTCTGTCAACTATGTGACCAAACTTGACTTCTCTCTTTGTGGGCAGAGTACTGAAGCATACACAAGATCCCAGTTAACATATTCCATGATCCTGGGTTTAATCTACTTGGGTTCTGCAAGTTAGTTTGGAACAAACCTGTTCAAAAGTGCAACAAGTGTTGTCGCTGCTATTAAATAACATCAAGGTCTTCATACTACACAAAGAGCACAATGTCTCTCACAATATGTAATTTTGAGACATGAATCCCTTAAGATATTCTGTTATCCTGTAGGCTCCATAAATAAATGTCCTCCAATAGTTGGAGATGATTAAATACAAACAACTACATGAAAGGCATCTCTGTGAAAGTTGCTCTCAGTTACCGTGAATAATGAATGGCTGCTTCTCAATAATAGACAAGTTAGCAAAGACATTTCATTGCACTGTGCCACTCTGTTTGTTTGGGAGAGAAACTTCTGGAAGAACAGGTCATGTGGGATCACTGGTCATACTGTGGTAAACCCAGGTCACTGGAAGTCTAGCTTGGTTCTTTGTGTACTTTGGTTTTGGTAATGAGTTTAGGCCTTGCAAAGACACTGTGAGTACGCTACCAGAGCCCTACAACAAGCTAGCCAGACCCCTTAACTGCCTTATTTTGTCTCGTGTTCAAATGAAAGTCTAAGTGTAGCTTCTGTCTGCTTTAATAACTGCCATAGTTATACTTTTATCTTGCCTTCTTGCCATTGCTTTCCTTTTGCTGCCTGTCCACTATATGTCTGTTACATTTTAAGCTCACATTGGCAAGATGTGAGAGTTTCCCTTCTTGTGCCTGAAATGCAGTCATTGCGGAACTTGCAAATTAGACGGTTCTGCTCTGATCCCTTTTCATCCCTAGCCCAGACCTTTGCTGTGAACTGGTCAAAAGGATCAGGAATCCAGACTGAGCTGTTGTGGGCTGGAGCTGGAGTGTCATGGGAAAATGTTTCCTTCTCTCTTCTCTGTGTCTCTTGCTTTATTTCTCTTTCAATCTTCTTTGCCATAACTGTCTGAGCAAAAATTTTGTACATGGGCTGTCCTCTGAAAAGAGTTATACTGTATGTGGCAATATGGGTTAGAAGTTGATTAGATCACCAACATCAATTGTCTTGGTCTGTACAACCAAGAGTGTTACCTCAGAATACTGCAGGGATTACATCAGTTTATTAAGAGCAAGTAAATGAAGTTAAAGAATGTTGTCATGGACACCATCTGTAGCAACTTCACTGTTTGCTTACGTCTGGCATGAAATGTCTTAATCCTCAATGATTTATGTTAAACAGTGTCCAGTTGTTTGAAAAAGTAGTAATTTGTCTCTCCTTTAATCTAAACAGGAGTATCCAAATGTGTTGGTTGGAGTATTCATTGAGCAGCCGACTCCATTTCTTCCTGAATTCTTCCAGCGGCTGCTGACCCTGGATTACCCAAAGGATAAACTCAAACTCTTCATTCACAACAATGTGAGTGTATGCAGCTGCAGCTGAAGCCGCAGCTGCTCTTAGGTTTTCTTCTACAGTAGATATCTACCATGCATGGCTCCATATATGTGGCTTCTAATCCATAAATATTGGCTCCCTGCTCAGGAGGTTTACCACGAGAAGCACATCCAGAGGTTCTGGGAAGAGAACAGGAATGTGTTCAACCGTTTCAAGGTTGTGGGACCAGAAGAAAATTTGAGCCAAGGAGAGGCCAGGAACATGGGCATGTATGTGTGCCTCTCCTCTAAATCTATCATCTCTCAGAACCCGTGGTTTGAAGAGCAAATCTGATTAAACCAGATGATGGTGTTTTTGGACCAATATTAGCCTAAAGGAAAACCTGTCTGTTACTTTTAAACCTCTTGACATGGTTTCTATTTTATCAAACAGTCCTCTCATGTTGCAGAACAACGTTAATGCATTGTGGTTATGATGGACCTTCTTGGTCCCCGGGTGTTCAGTTCAAACTTAATGTTTTATGCAAATATATGTAGTGTGGTTGGAATATTATCAGCTAAATAGTCAGCTCTCCAGACGTGTGATAATGTTTTATAATAAGCATACAGAATTGTGCATGTGAGATAGAAGTCAAATGTGCAATATTTCTCCCTGATTCCTCCCCTATGGGCCCTCCCTTTCATTGCTCAGTGTTAAGTAATAGCCCGTTGTCACGGTGATAATTCAATCTATGAGGCCTCATCACAGAGATTCTATCAAAAGCACCGCATACCTAAAAACATTGGTCAGGGCAGCCTTATAATGAAGAAGTCTACGGTTTATTAGCAGTCTCTAATCTTCCTAAATTAACGTTATCCTCTGGAAGCTTAAAGATAGTCAGTGAGAGTCTGACTCCATGATTACTTTCATTGACTGTAATCAGCCCTGGATTGAATAATCACTACTTACTCTGCCATGTCTGTGTTTCTGATTTCATTAGGGATATTTGCCGTAAGGATGCCACATGCGACTACTACTTCAGCATTGATGCAGATGTGATGCTCACCAACAGACAGACACTGAAACTCCTCATAGAGCAGAACAGGTAATCATATGGTAGCTGGAATAGAAGCCACACTGGAACCCATTCAACAAGCCTCCCTGGTAGTTGCGATTGTTGAACCATTGAATTTATCCCTCAAGTGGCAAAGCCACAGGAACATTACAGCCGAGTGAAAGTACGTTTAAAAATAAAGCCGCTCTGGCTTCCTGTTTTTGCATAGCCACATGGAAACAGTGAAAGAGTCTATTGCACTAACCCTGAAATGCCACATTGCGTTATACAAAAAACAAACATGCAAACCCGTTTTCCCTTCTGCAGCTCATGATTGTTAAGAAACCTTCCCACAAACTAGATGTCATTGTGGTAGTGGCATGGTATTGTGATCTGTTGGAGGCATGCAAAGAAAAAGCCTTTCTAGGATATTTAAAGATGACCTGAGAATTCTCTGCTGGCACTGAAGTTGTGGGAGGAAAATGCCAATGTATCTTACCCAAGAATTTAACATTAGTATACTGTGCATCCATATCAACCAACACGGTGATTTATGGCTATTATTACAGATAATAGAAAAGAAATCGCTTTCACTGTAGTTTGGGTTTGTAAGACTAATAGAACAGCAGTGGAAAAATCCTACGTTACTGTATTTCATGCAAATTCAAAGAAATAGACCAGATTCTGGGTTTAGAAAAACAGCCTGCTACAGCAAACCATTATACTGGAATTCAGTCCAGTATGATTTGTCTGGTTTGCATAATGCACTGCTATCTGTTAGTGAATTGGCCGAGATCATATCTTTCCACGGAGAAGTTGATCTCCTCGATGCAGCACACTCGTTTTACCACTAAGAAACCCAGTACATTAGGTGGTTGGCTGTCTGTGATATGTGAGTGAGTTTTTTTATCTGCTCTGACAGAATTACCATCTCTCCACTCTGCCTCTTGCTTCCCTACAGAAAAATAATTGGTCCCCTTGTCACTCGTCACAGCAAGTTGTGGTCCAACTTCTGGGGAGCCTTGAGTCTGGATGGTTATTATGCTCGCTCTGAAGATTATGTCGACATTGTGCAGAGAAAACGTGTGTAAGTCACAAGTGCAAGATGGGTACGAACAGCAATGGCTTTGCATTTTTATGGTTCAGACTCACAGCGTGTCCATTATTAAAATAAATCCTGTCCTATTGTGCTGAAACACTTCTCATCCATGTTTAGGCATAAACAACAAGACACTCGCCTTTATTATGAGCTACATCCTAGAATACACACATGAATAGTCATTAAAACCACAAGCAACCTGAGCAGTGATTGAGGACTCAGCATCAAAGCCTGAAAGAAACTGCAATAAAATTCACTTCTCCTCACTGACTGATTCACTTTTTATGTGTTTAAAAATAAGTTGAAATGTTAACCAGATGGTGCAATGGAATAAACATTCACCCACCACAGTAGAAACCCAGATTTAATCACCCGCGGACCTGCAGGGAGGAAACAGTGATGGATCAGGACAGTGTCGCTGTACTAACAACTCCTACTGGTTGGTCAGGGTGCGTGGGTGGAGAGGGATGGGATCTGAAGATGACAAAGACTGTAGTGCAAGTGGAACTGGTTGCAATTAACTGGCAGGAAAAAGGGAGGTACATTTCAGAAAAAACACAAAGAATATTTAAAAATGGTCTGCTTTGTAATTGTAACCAAATAGATAAAGGAGTCTGAATGAGTAACATCGTTTACCACAACGTAGTTCACCAATACATTCTCCAACAACTCCTACAACACACCTGTGGTCACGGATGGCATGAGGATTACAATACAAAAATCTCCAGTATTCCAAGAATGCAAGATTTTACTGGTTACTGCAAAATGAGCACTTCCTTTCTCTCGTTCTTTCCTTGTTGTTTCTAGGGGAGTGTGGAACATTCCTTACATGGCACACGTATACCTTGTCAAGGGCAGTGCCTTGAGGAATGACCTGAAAGAGAGGAACTCCTTCGTCCTGGAGAAACTAGACCCAGATATGGCTTTGTGTAGAAATGCCAGAGAAATGGTAAGAAAACTCAACCTCAAATGCCCAGGGGATTCATGTACCAGCGTTATAAACATATTGTGAAGATATTGTAGTAGTCTGCACCATGTAGTAACTGTAAAAACATCTCTGCATTAGGGCATAGCCACTGTAAAGGATATTTATACTAGAAAATGTAATTCTGTATAGGAAAGAGACAGTACTACTAGGTTAAAAATATAATGAAACTTAACCCTGGCAAAAGTCAACAGCTCAACGGAAACCAAACACTGGCAAGTATAAGTGGTTTGAAATATCTCTCTCTTCCATCAAGGCATGAACCTCTGTTTATGGTTGCTCTATGGTGCTTTCAGGTTCTCTACTCCATTTGTATCCCACCAGCCTTCACTTTCTCTTGCCCTCATTGTTCTTTGACCACAGACAGCGCAACCAGTTGCAATGCCTGGCTGGCTAGCCTTGTTTGTTATCGGTTTTTTCTTTCCTTGTAAACTGTTGATCCAGCTGTGTTTTACCTCACTGACATATCACCTGTGCTCTGCACTAAACAACCATCATGTCTGATCCAAACTCGGGGTACTTTGTGGATTGCTTGGCCTTTTCCCCACAGCATGCATTCCTCCCATGTTAACCCACGAAAACATCAGCTTCAGAGGGAACCTTGCTCCTTTTTCATGCAGGCGCATTTCCTCTCCACCTGAGTTTCTATGTATGTGACATATATATTTCAACTGTCACCATGTCTCCTATTCTGAAACAATCATTTATGTTATTCTATTTACATGATGCTTCTCCTTTATTTTAGACCAGTCACAGAGAAAAAGACTCCCCTTCTCCGGAATCATTCCATATGCTCAGGCCCCCAAAGGTTTCCATTTGTTTGATTATTCTGCTTTCTGAAACATCCATTTCCAATGGGTTAGCACTCAGAAGCCATTCCGAGCTTATTTCATAGGCAGACTCTTTTTCCTATGCAAAAGACTTCAGAGTACCTGATTTGATTGAGGATTTATTGGCATTTCTCAGTTCAATTCTGTAAATGTGTAGGTATTTAATAAAGTAAACACAAATTTCATGTTTCTCCATTTCTGTATTCTTCATTAGAAATGATTTGAGCATTGTCAATTATTCTTCCAGATTTATAGAAAACAACATTTGAATTAGTTGCCGTCTATGTTGCTGCCTATATCCTCGTATAACAAATCAGGATGTCTGGCAGATCTTTGGAAATTGATGTTGACATTTTGCTTGACTTTAGGTTTAAAGCAGATATTTGTCTAAGTTAGAGAGACAGGCCTGTTTTTTGTCCCGTTTTTATCATGCCTTCCAAGAGGAAATCAAAGAGGATAACAAAAAAGGTTGGAGGAGTCCATTTACATGCAAGTCCCCTGTCCTGATGCTTTACCCCGAACCGCCAAACCTTAGAGAAAACATATAACCAGCTGCTCCCTCTAAACACTCTGACTGTTCTCAGACTAGGCTCCAACAATATTTCTTTTCACTCGTGTAAACCACCTGGTCTAAATCACAGCTTTAACAAAATGATTTTGTACATCAGCAATTTGGAAACTTACCCCAGGAAATTGCAAAACCATTTCTAATTCATCATCTCTTGTCATCTAGAAAGCCTAGTCTGATAGTGAGTCCAAATCCACCCCTACACAACACCCTCCCCATGCTTCACTATAGAGGGAATATCATTCCTGGATTTGCTTTGTCCCAAGCTGCCCAGCACCACTCTGTTCCTGTTCTCCCTCTCCTCTCACCTCATTGCCCCACCCTACCAACATCCTGCAGCCCACCACCCATAAATAATCTTTGATTATTTATATGGCATCTGTGTTTATCTAAATTGAACAATTGATTTCAGTGTGTTAAAACACACTTAAATCATACTTTATTTCCATTTTGGTGCAAATGAAGCTTTGAAGTAATTTGCCACAAGTAACGGTTTGTCACTTTTTATGCCATTGATGAGTGTTTAAGTCATAAACAGTTACCATAATTATAACCTGCAGTGTGCTTACGCACTGTAAATGTATTATGGTTATGTAGATATGGATCTGTTAGAAATCCTTCCTGTGAGGCAGTTACAGATATTTCAATGCTAACTTTTGTGAAACTGATTGAACTTTTCCCATTTGCTGCAGGGAGTCTTCATGTACATAACAAACCGTCACGACTTTGGGAGGCTCATTTCTACAGCCAATTATAACATTTCTCATTATAACAATGACTTGTGGCAGTTATTTGAAAACCCTGTGGTAAGTCATTATGATCTCTCATTCTTCTTCATTAACCCCCCCCCAAAAAAAGGCATTTCTTTCTGAATAGCTGAGATAAACAACAGCCACCTGTAAAGGTTATTAGCCATAATGGAAGGATTACAGATGTGAAACGATTTTGAAATAATGGCTTGTGTGATAAGAATCCTAACTGATAAGGCTTTGTGATTTACTGCCGTATTTGGCACGCTGGGACCTGCCCTGTGGGAGAAGGGATTAGCTCTGTGAGGTATGCAGGTCAGCGAAGAGCCCAAAATGGCCACTAATCCAGAATTCTTTCTCTGTGCAGGAATGGAAGGAGAAGTATATCCACCAAAACTACACTCGGATTTTCACTGAAAACGTCTTGGAGGAGGTTTGTATTTACGTGTGTGTATCTGCATGTGTTCGAAATACAGATACAGACTGAGAGACTGACATCATCTGTTTTTAACATATCTGGGTGTTACATTAGTCACTACAGCTCAAGGTGAATCAAGGCTATTCTCAGAAGTCTGTGTTTGTTTGCAGCCTTGTCCAGATGTATTCTGGTTCCCAGTATTCTCAGAGAAGGCCTGTGACGAAATAGTTGAGGAGATGGAGCACCTTGGTTCCTGGTCTGGAGGCAAACATGAGGTCAGTACTGCTAGTTCAGGTTCACTAAACACACTGCAGCTACACATGTACTTGTTTTTTCTGACATTATGTTCACATACCTTTGTAAGGGCAAGAATGTGCTGCAAATTATTATTGTCATTATCCTTCAACAATTTTTTGATTAATTGATTGATGCCAGCAGTTCTGTGAGGTAACACTTAGGCACAGGGGTGCTACCATGCTCACAATGACAATGCTAGCATGCTGATGTTTGCGAAGTATGATCACCACGGTCCCCATCTTAATTTAGTTTGTACGAATGCTACCGTTTGCTAATGGAGCTAGCATGGCTATAACCTCCAAAGGGATTAAGTCCTTAATTATATGAGATTGGGATCCACACACATTTTTGGCATTTGATTTTTGATTACCTGATACTTTCAAACTGTTGTCTTTTTATCTCTCAATAGACAAATTATTGCAGTACTAAATAACACTTATCAAACATTTGTGACAATAGGTTGCACATAGTGAGCACAGTTGGCGACACCAGGGCTAATTTTCTAACCTTCAGAAGAAGCCATTTGCTGTAATTTATTCAGTATGTGTAAGAAAAACATTCACAACTTTTAAATTGCCTGAGTTAGATGATTATCGTAGTAAAGATGAAGCCTCCAATGTCTCATTGTGGTTAAGTGTTTTGTTGAGTGCATTGTAATTAATCAAACCCAGACACCAATAGAAAGACATGGACGTAAGGAAATAATTCTTCATGTTGCCTTGTAAACTTTATTATAGCAGCCATGTCTTTGATGGCGGGGTGAGCTGTTACTTTTAAGCTACCTTTCACACCCTTTGGGGGTGGGTGGGTCAAATGTTAGCCAGATGTAGGGAGTAGTAAGTCAACTATTCTTCTTTGGCTACTTTGTGAATTTTTATGTAATGTATTTTTGTTAGGACACGCACAATCTCACACCCAGACACCTGACTGCTGCTCAGGGTACTTGTACACACATGCTTAATTTTATTACCATCCTTTCCAGGTCCACCATTTAAATATAACCAAATAAATGGTTATGATGTTGTGTTTTATGTTTATAGTGTCTTATTCTTGTGCCCTGTTTTATGTAGTTTGAAATTGGTAATTAACGTGTGCAAAAGTTTTCCTGGGAGTCTAAATGTGTACGGATACACAGACTAACTCCGTTTGGAAAAAGGCTGAGCTGGATGGGTCATTAAGCCTCATGTAGGCAGACAACAGTACAGCCTGCGGTTTTAAAGACACACGCACATGCACACACGCACAGAGAGACATCATCATCATCACTTTGAAAACTGTGGTCACACACGTCGATGACAGTGGGTCATTTGTTCCGTCGTTAATTACACTGCAGTGCGCTTTATTTTCTCTCCTTTTTCTCAGGACAAGCGAATCTCCGGTGGATATGAGACCGTGCCGACAGATGACATTCATATGAAGCAAATCGGCTTCGACAAAGAGTGGCTACACTTCATCCGAGAGTTCATATCGCCCGTCACGTTAAAGGTTTTCTCTGGCTACTACACTAAGGTCAGTGTGACCTTATGGGGAAATAAAACAAGGTTAAACAGGGAACCCCACTTCTATTTGCCCACAAGCTAAAACTGAAGAAAACATTTTCTTTTCATGGGACCTGTTTTCACATGTACAGTATGCAACATTCTTTCATGATATGTCAGCTGACAGGGTTTTCATTGGATGATGTGTGCAAAGATACACTGACTGTCACTTAATTTGATGTATTTCCGTGCCTTCGTCACAGGGTTACGCTATAATGAACTTCGTGGTAAAATACACGCCTGAGAGGCAGGCGTACTTGAGGCCCCATCATGACTCCTCCACCTTCACCATCAACATCGCCCTCAATAACAAAGACACAGACTTTCAGGTAAGGTGTTGTGTTATTAATGTCTGAAAGAGTCTAGATGTCATCAAATTTGATTGATTTGATTGAATCTGAATTTAACTTACCTACGTACATCATCTTTTTAATATTCTTGTTAACTCTGTGACTTACTTCACAATTATTAATCCACTTTTTAAAATCTTAACCATTTGTTGCTTTATCACCTTCCTATTCTCATATTAGGGTGGGGGCTGCCGTTTCCATCGGTATAACTGTTCCATACACTCACCAAGGAAAGGCTGGAGCTTCATGCACCCAGGACGACTGACTCATCTACACGAAGGCCTGCCCACCACCAACGGCACCCGCTACATTGCAGTGTCCTTCATCGACCCATGAACGCATGATTATACTGTAAATTAGTCTTTTGACCGTGCTTTGCTTTTTTCCATCATGTTGATTTGTTTTGTCATTAGATGTTTTGTGCCCCCCCAGGTGTTTTCCTGATGCAATTCTATTTCAAAGCAATTGCTTTAAAAGAATGAATAATTGCATTAAAGGAAGCTCTGTCAAATAGAGTGTAGAGTGGGAAGGGAAGTGACAAAAGTAATTCACACTTAAGTTACACAAATTAGGAAGAGAAATATTCTAGCAGGGTTGCGATTGTGCCACACCCCATTTCCATTTAAACTGTTTAGTTTTAGATTCAAAGGCAACATCATACCAGAAATTATTGGTCCTGTTGCTTGTGAGGGATTTTGACAATACTGATTTAACACTGTCATGGTAGCTGTCATCAGTATGGACTGCTAGCTTTGTTAATGTTAGTTAATGTAGCTTTACCACCCTGGCACGCAGATGGCCATTGTGTATCTATTTGTGTTTCAGGTAAAATGTCACTGAATGATTTATACTGTAAAAAAGTGTCATTGCTTTAAAAATGACTACTGGTGCTCATCAACAACCCATTCTGCATTCAAAATTTAAAGTCAATATTTGGTGGAGTGCAAGTTGAAGTGTTTTTATACCCTGAAAGATTCAATTTGTGATTTGAATTAAATTAAGATTTGATATGTGCTCAGTGAAAAATAAATCTATTTTTGGACTTTTTCATACTAGAAAAACAAGACCGCAGTTTTCAATATGAAATCTGTTTGAATGAAGTTCGATATTCTGTTTTACTTGAAAGGTTTGTCTTCCTTCCTTATTGTAAAATTGGTAACATTCATTTGATTTCCTGAAAACCTTTCTGCAATATGTTTTTTCTGAGAGATGTGTGTGAATGGATTTTGAAACTCAGAATATTTAGTTGTTTAACTTATTGTCAAAATGTAATAAAAGTCTTTATAAAAAAAAGTTTTCTTATTTATTATTCCAATTATTATCAGCATCATTAAAACCTAAGTGATTTGGATTTAATGCACACAACAGTCGTACTCCTTTTTCTACAAACTCAGCACACAGTAACTTCAGATATGCCGTCCTCTCGGCTGATTCCTCTGGCAGAAGCAAAGCAATGTCTGGAAGTGATCGCTCGCCACTGCAGACAGCCTTCCATTGTGTTATTGCTATCAGTTCATTTTCTAAGTCTGTTAAGTTGTTCTCCACTAAACACGTCACATGTAGAAACAATCTGGCCTGGAGTACTACTCTGCTGCAGGGAGCAGCACTCGAGTGTTTGGGGTGTGGTGTGATAATGTAATACAGAGCAAATGGAGTTCAGTTTACCTTAGGGGCTAAGTATAAACATGTAAATCTAACCTTATGTAGGTTGTACCACTTTAATCACCCAAATGGACTGAGCATCTGGGACAAACTGATGAAACCTGATCAACTGTACTGGAAACAGTACTGGAAGTACTGGAAACATAAACAAGGGAACTGTGGGCAGTTACAAGCCCCTAGATGTGTATCATGTGGAAATAAAATACAATGTCAACCTTAGATCAGTGCTTCACTTATGAAACATCACCTAAGGTCTCACCTCCCTATCAAATCCCATTACGTTTTAGCACCCACAGCCTTTCTGCTCCCTGTGAAGGCTGGATGAAGGCTGAATGTCTGAGTAGCTGCTATGAGGCAGAGAGGAGAGGGGGAGAGAAGGAGGAGATTTAGGTCAGCATGGGGGAAAGGATCTCTCCTGCTGAAAGAGCCCTTTGTGGTCATCCTTTCCCCTGGTCTACCCTGTGTTCAGACCCTCTGAAAGGTGACATTGATCCCAGCCAGGCGTGCAGGAAAACCTGCATACCTACTAAACTAGCAGGTTCTCACAGGAATGGCTTTATCAAAAGGCAAAAATGAAGGAAAATGTTTCACGCCTGATTTATTTCTAAAGTCAGATGGATAATAAAGTAGCCTGGGTATTTGAAATGCAAGGCAGGTTGTTTTATATCCCTTTCTGCCTTTGAATTTTACAAAGACTCTGGTGTCACCAAAATCAAAGCTGAACACACCAGGGTGCCAAAACCTCCCTGTTTATATACGCATGCTTAAGGTCAATGACTGTAGAGATGGTAAATGTGATCCTATACCAAAGTAAATTCAAGTTTGCCACTAACTGCAGGGTGCCCAGTGACAGATAGTTATTTAGCCATTACTGCGGCATGATGTGAGAATGCCAGTGATTGAGGCCAGTCAATGAGTGGTCATATCTCGTGCCCATAGTTTGGAGGCAATCGTGCTATGTGGCAGTCAGGAGAGGTTTCCAGCATATTTGATCTGGCACTGATGCACCATTTGCCCATTTACCTAGTAAGGATCAAAGCATTAATCACAGGGAATTCAGAAAAGCTGTTAACTGGTAGACAGCACAACCAGTCTTTAAATTGCTGTCCATTCAACTTCTTTTTCTACTTTTTCGCTTATTATTCCACTCGCTTTTACTTCATTTATTTAGCTTTTTTAATTATCGTCTTGCTTACTTTTGTCTCACCTTATTCTACTGTCTAAGAAGGTGAAAACATGAGGCACGGTCCAAGTTAAATGATATATCACCTTCCCTCTGTCAGTGACTTTATTAATATTCAAGTCATTTACATTCATTAACATTAACTCATTAACATGTCTGTGGCTCTTAGTCCCAAACCCATTTGTTCCTGCTAAAGACATAAATGAATAAAAATAGGGATCACAAACTGTTTAAATTTAGACATTTTAATATCCTTTCACCCCCTTTTTAATTTCTTAAAACATCTGGGCAATGTCATTTTTAACACAGTTATTCAGATGGGAGGAAAAAGTACATTGCTTGGAACTATTTTCAACTGAGCAATAGCACAGCTATGTTGCACTACTGAGTATTTTTGGCACCAGGATGGGATGTGGGGCTGACTCAAAATAAACAACACTGCCTATGTTAATCATAATGAAAAAACATGTAACCCCATGCAATGATATAGCACACTGATGGATGGAGGTCTATGGAAGAGACAAATAAGCTGCATCAGGTTTAGGGTACGCAGGCAGGGAGGTTCATTCATTCATTCATTATCCATACTGCTTATCCCGAAGGGTCGCGGGGGGGTTGGAGCCAATCCCAGCTATGGCAGGGAGGTTAGTAGGACCAATTCTTTGTTGGTCTTGGTGTTCTCGTGGGATTTGTTGACGGTACAAAAATAGAATATCTTCAGACTTATCCTTTAAGTAATTTATTTATTAAGTTCTTCTTGTGCAATAGCTTTGAAACAGATACTGTGTGCTAAATAAATGGCTCACTCACTGGAAATCTAGTTTAAAATAATAATTCCTGAGGAGTAAGCCATCTGTGTAGAATGCAATGCAACTTGCTGATCCAAAAAAAGCATCATATGAAGCAAGCCAACTGCGTGTGAGTGATATCTGCAATCTACCACGTGGTTAACTCACTGTAAATTTCTCAAAATTATGTTTAGAGAAGAGGGCTGAGGGGGGTGGGGGGTATCCGGGTTCAGGAACAGTGCAACTGTGAGTCAGAGATGAGTGGAAAGGTACTGGGAAAGATTGAACAAGAATACAGTGAAAATCTGTTCAATAAAGATGAGCACGGATGCAGTTGAGTGCATGTGTGAGTTTGTTAGTAGGTGGCCGTGGATAAACTTGTGTCCATTCATTTTTATTACATTTTACAAGTCATACAAATGGGACTTCAGGGAACAAGGCCGCCTAGGAGCTGTGTGTGTATGTGTGTGAGCGAGATACATTTAATACAGGAAAGCCTGAAACAAGAACCCCCTCTGTGCAATTTGCTACTTGGCACTATGAGACCTCTGCCGAGCGTCTCCATTTTTAACTTTCCTCATTCCTTGAAAATGATTAAGTGTGAGGCCTGCTGTTGTTTGGAGAGTTGTTCATTAAAAAAGGTACCTGCAGCAAACCAAAGGAAATTGAGAATTAAATAAAACAAAAAGATTTTTAAAGCACTTACTTAAACTATGTCAGTAAGTTCAACCATTACAGGTCCATAATGGACTCCTGGTTCTTAATTATGAGCCCCACTTGCATATCAAGAACTTTTTGGTAATAGTTTATCATCCTTACATTGGCAATAGTGCAAAGAAAAAGACAAAATCATGCTCAGATACCATTTACATAACATATTTTCAACTTTTCTGTTAAAAATACTAAACTAGATTGATTACAACAATCTACATTCAACCAGACTGTATAAATTTGCTTTTAGATTAAAACCTCTAAATATTATCATCTTATGGTGGGTTTAAGTGCTTTACCAGATGATGAGAAGGAGCCTTTCATTCTTCAATTTGAACATTTAAAACCATCGACTATGGGAACAGTGTCAGCTCTAACACATTGTAAAAGTGTTTTTTTTGGTCAGCTTTATTGGGTTCTTTAAAAATGCCCATGAGAATTTATGTGCCTAAAGTCCCTGCTCAGTTGTGTCTCTCAAACTGATATCTATGATTATATAGTATGTCACAGAAAAAAGGATTCAGACATGTCAGGTAGACCGTGATGGAGTGAGCATGATCCATATTGTATAATTTAACCAAAATAATACTTATTACGAACCTGCCATCATGCCCATCTCCCAGGTAAGTAATCAAATACGTCCATACATCCACAATACCAATTATAGCTGATTGTACGCTTTAAGACTCCCTTTTTACCATCCAGACTGTTTACTCGTCTCGAAGTAAACTGGGTGCAAGTACCATTTAGCCAAATTACACAGCAACGCTCTGTAAAAACAATCAGCAGCCCCACACTCGCAGACAGATATTGATTTATGGAAAAGACAAAAGCAGAATGGAAGATGGGTGGAGGGTGGAGAGTTTTCAAAAGCCACAGAAACTCCCTTTATAGTGAGCAGAGAAAAACAGAAGTCACACAACGGGACTTTTATGAGCTATTTTGGGGTCTTCTGAAAGATCCTTAAGTGTGTCTTGTCTGGTTTTGCTCCTTCAATCAGTAGTTTGCAAGTTGAACTGAAGATGAAAGAACGGGATGGTTTGGGTATCAGGGTGTGTTTGCCCTCGTGTATGCAAAGGCTGCGTGTCTTAGGTCAATATGGGTACAGAGGGAGGAGCAACAGGAGGCTGGTGTTCAGACCCCCAGAGCCCCCGTGTGGGTACAGACTGTCTGAGACATTTTTAAGGTGGACGTCAAACAGTTATATCAATGTCAAGGTCAGAAGAGGTTCTGCTTACAAGATGATGAATCAATCTTTTATATGACAAGTTTAAGCTGTGATGTAATGGAGAGCAAACACATACAGCTCCTTAGGAAGCAAAGTGAAATTCTGACTTGCTGTTGTGTCAAATAAAATGTATACCGTTTGCATGGATTCATGATGATTGCTGTAACAATGGCACTGACTGATCTTCATGGCACCACGAGTAACTTCAACATCCATGTCAGAAAGAGCAAAAGTGAGAACACCCCCCAACAACATTACTTTGTAGGATTTCGTCTCACTGCTTGTGCCTATATAGTTGCATTTAAGAATCTATATATAAACAAATTTATAGGCTTTTAAATATGGCTGTTTACAGATAGTGAGAAATGATTTAGATACATGAATATTATAATTGGGGACACTGTTCCCACTTAAGACATAGGAAAATATGATCTTGATATGGGTGAAATGTTGCCCCTTTGACAGCCACAGAAAAGCAATGGAATTTCTGTCCTGGTGTTTATTTTTAGACAGATGATGATCAGATCAGATGATGCTACTTGCTGCAATGTTTGTTGATGTCTGTCAAACTAACTTGTACTTGTCTCCATTTGTTTACAGGCATTCAGTTTCCTTGCTACTTGTATCAGTGTTAGTGTGTGGTTTTTGGCAGTCTTGGAGATGACCACCCACACATCCATGATACACCATGAGAAGCTGGTGTTTCGGGACAGTTAGTTGAAATTGTACTATAAATATCACTGTTTGATACTTCAGTTTCTGCGATAGGAGGTAGGAGTTATGAATCATAAATGGAACTCTACCTGAGGTTTTAGTATAAAATGAAAATGCCACGAGATGGGTAGGGCCAAAATATAATAATAATAAAAATAAACGTTACATTTACCCAAGTACAGCGAGACTAAAAATAGTCTGCAGGTCAGGAAAATGGTATTTTATTCAACATAGCAGAGGTCCACCTGTCATAAGGGCTGCCAACGCTTACCAACACGTTCAGTCCCTTATGCCAGACTTCAGCGATCAGGCTTTAATGCCTTGAATTAAGCCTTGCACTGCTGCATTGCTGACAGGCTGTGTATGATTTTCATCTTCCTTACTACAGCAGAATAGAAAGAAAAAAAGAATCTACCTTGATGAAAGACTGAGTCAAATATCTCGCTAATATGAATGTGCCACAAGACTTCCAAGAACACAAAATGAATCAACCACATACATTTTTTCTGGTGTCTAAGTCTATACTTTCGCCACTTCTATACTCTTTTATTTTGTGGTTGTTGCAGCAGTACAAGCTGGGCTTCATTCACTGAGAAAGAGAAAAAGATCAAGTTCCTAGCAGTGTTCGTGACATGAGAGTATTCCCACCACTGCTCTTGACCTCATGGCATAGAAAGCTTTCTCCCAGTGTCTGTCTATCTATTGGTATGATATAACTGCATGTTGTCAGTTGTGCAGCTCTTGCTCGCTTTGTAGTTAGCACTTCTTCAAGTCCTATCAGATGCGAAGAATCCCTAACTAGGGGCGCGTTTGTTTTGAGCCATCCATGTGAACCTGTTGCCCTCTGAGGAGCCAAAAGCAATACAGCAGCAGACTGGCAATCTGGTGACCACAGCACATGGAGACAAAACCAGCGGTGATCCACCCTAATCCTTTTAATTGGCTCTCTGGCTCCAACTTAAAAGACCAACCACAAGTGGGGAATTTTTTGCCCTTGGATACCTCTGTTGTATGTACGAAGGAAATCTTCCATAGTGTACGTTGTGGTCTGTAGCTCAGTGTTGTGGCATTCTTCCTCCGTCTGGGCACCCTGCCATAACCCTCTTTTTGTTTTGACTTTTCAAAATTTACGTAAAGGGATAATTTATGATGTGGGTCAAGTGTAACTAGCCATGAAATACTTTACTATCTGATTTCATGAGTGGGATTTGCCTAGAAAGGCACACAACATGCATACAAATACTGTGTCAATGTCACCCCAGAATCTAAAGAGACGCATAAAGATATCATGGTTCCCCCCCATAAACAGAGCAGGACAGCTAATAGCAACCACAGAATGAAACCTGAGCACGTTGTCATTATAGTGTGATCATACTCCCAACATAAATATATTACCTAGACTAAGAGTCTATAGCCACGTAAGCGGCTCTGTGAAGTTGTACTAAGCTACATGCAAATGCCAGCATGCTACAAGGCATTTCATGCAAAAGCCACAAATGTGAACCTCACGGTGGCGCAAGAAGAAAGGTCTGTCAATTACCAAAGTCATGAGTATACATCCTCTGGGAACCATGAATGTCCGACCGACTGACCGACGAACCGACCGACCAACATTGCCACTGCCAAGCATAGCTAAAGAAACCCTTGTAAGATGTAATAATCTATTGCACAGGCATTAGTGTAACAGGGGCAAACTCCAGGAAAATAGAACAGCTTTAAACTTGATAAGATGTTTTTTGAGAGAGAACTTGTACCAATAAGCGATAATTCAAGGTAAGTTTGCATGATTGTTTGATAGCTTTTCTTCTGTTATGGTGATAGAGAATGAACCTGATTAACAAGCTACTTAAAGCCCAAAGTGGTGGACTGACCAACCGCCATTGCAATTCTCAGCATGACAATAAGGAAAGGGTCTGGACTGGCAGAGGGGAACGAGTCAAATGTAGCCATGTCTCAACATTTTCAACATATCAAGTCGACTGTACCTTTACACATTTCACAAAGATCATATGGAAGTGAACTTCAAATGGGATTGTGTGTTTGCCAGGTCTGAGCTTTCCACAACCAAGTGCAGTACACTTGCAAGGATGTCTGTCTCCACCAACAGCTTGCAAATGTTTTGCTTCACAGTAAATAACTCCATCTCACTACAACTGCAGTCAAATGAAAATGTCATCTTTGTCAGAAAATGACTATTGTCTGTGTTGGTTATTTCATATTGTTTGCGGTGGCAGGAGATGAACTGCTCTGCTGCTATATCTGTCAGGTGCTGCTCTGTGTAATATTAGGGTTGGCTTGATACAATTACAGAGTAAACCCAGACTTAGCAGTGGGTCCTCTCTGTAAGAGTGAGTGAATTTAGTCTTTGAAGCTCAAGGTTTGGTTGAGAAACAAGTGCCGAGCACAATGCCAAAGTCAAGTGGTGGTCATTATGGAGCACACATGGGAGCCCCACCCCCACCGCACACATGAACAGAGGCTAGAGACCAGGGGGTATCGTGAAAGCTAGATATCGTGCAGCTCTCTCAAGCAGCACAACCTCCCAGCAATACAAAGCTTGGCCAAAACCTCTCTTCCGTCTCTCTGACCTCTTCCCGTAACTCCCTTCTTCCTTCTCATCTTAAACTAGTACTGTTAAACCATGTGAGAACATTGATAAACATGTTAAAAGTAGTCATAGCATGGTTGATGCTCTCTATGTGGCTTGGGAGTAGCCAGTAAGCTCATTCATGTGGAAGAATTCCATCGTATCTATGATTTATTGCAGGAAGTGTGCACACTACAGACATACATTTCCACTTTTGTACATATAGCTTTACTTGAGCGAAGCCTGACATACAGAGCTCCTAACCTCTGATCACGCATACTGTACAGCTCTCATAAAGCTATCTTTCCGTTACTGGGGCTTGATAAAAATTGCCAAAATGTACCCTAGAACTTGGCATCATTATTCAAAGACACTATCACTTCAGCCTGCTACATCTCTTAATTCTGAGCCTCTTAAAGTCTGCAAACAGGCACAAGGCATAAAGAAAAAGAAAGATTCCATTGTAGGGGGGTTCCTATATGCACTTCAAATTAGGAGTGTGTACTGTTCTGTAGGTTTGTTGGGAGCTTTAAAGTTATTCCAAATAGAGTCAAAGATCAGTTTATCTGTAGAAATGAGCAAGAAAAGAGGACTTTGTTCAAGTATGAATATAATTTATAAGTCTCATAGGTAAAATACTTTCAATTACAAAAATATCAACCACAAAGTTACAAAAAAAACAGCTCATAAATATAAAGTAATTTGTTTTAATCTACTGATGTTTTTACAGTTTGGGAGCATCAAACACAAACAAGATGATTTTCCTCTGGCAAAAAAACATTCAAATACTGCAACTCTTTTGAGCAAATCACTAGATCACATACACTGTGTGGATGCATACAGGCATGATAATCTGCAAGAATAAAGTGTATACAGGCAATACCACATTACCCACACTCATCTACTCACGTACACAGACTCTTTCAAGGCACCCATTTGACTTAGTCAGTAGGCTGAAATAACTCGGGTCAGTCAGTGGCTGCTGTATGCTTGCCTATGTGCACGTTCACACACAATTTCCTATAATTTTCACTTGCACAGGAAGCTGGGTAAATGTACACATATGGCCACCCAGTGCTGAATGTGTTGATTGCCTTCTGTCCCACCCACAATGTGCTGATTCTGCTACTGAAATCTCATGGTCTACCTCCGCACTTCAACGACTCTCCTTATTGCTGCATGTATGTTGTGTAGGTTTAGTGGTCTGCTGCTCCAACTGATCGCATGTTAGATTGTACAGAGTGAAAACAGCAGATAAGAAGTCAATAATGTTGATTAAATTGTGGTGTTGGTATACCTGGCTTTTTATTCTTTTGTATGTTGTTTTGTTAATCACTTAAGTTCGGCACTGTGAAAAATTCTGCACAACTCACAATGCAAATATCCAGAGAGTTTGCAAGAAGATTATATGTACATTAGCAATAATGATCTCAAATGGCTCTCAAGCGAGCCATGATGAAATGAAAAACATTTAGATTGCAGGACTGCCTCCTGTGCCAAACCCAAAATCATCAATTCTGCATATTGCTCTAGATTTGTGCCAAACTCCGCTGTTGTAGATAGAAATGTATCGCAAGAGGTAAAAATGTACAGCTTGCCAACAAGACACGAGAATGTGCTTTATAAGCTGTGAGCAAGAGCTCAGTCTGTAGTCTGCACCCTAGACAAACATGAGCAAAACCGTGGCTAGTTTTTCATGCGGGGTAAAAAACAACATGGAAATGGGTGTGAGAGAGAAATGTAGTGGCCGAGGTGTTTTTTCCTCATCGAGTTACAGTGGCACCACCAAGGCAGATGTAACTGCCAGGGGTCCAAATGTAAGCCAACATGAAAGCACAGCCTGAAACAAATGAGTCATGGTAGTCTGGGCAAAGGTGACATCATTTCCCTTTAGCCTCAGTAGGCCTGGAATGTGACCCCCCCCCTCCAGCCCATTCTGCTGCTGCTATGTCTGGATTTGACAAAGCTGTGAAATTCATCTACTGTGGAGACAGTCAGGGTTCACCGGCACCCACACCTCTGAGTGAAAGTCAGATATGACACAAGCGGCAACCTCGCAACTCATGGGGATCCACAGATAAGGAGGCACTATGTAATGATACTATAATTTCACTTGAGGCTCTTTAAGCGGAACAAAGGAAATAATAAGAGCCCTGAAACGACGGCATGATTTTGGTATTTTCCCGACTGCTATTTACAGAGATGCGCTGTAATCCAGCCTCGCCAAATTGCATGGTTGAGTCATACAAATAGGCATTAAGTAGGTTTTTCTTCCATTATGTCCTGGGCATGGATGGACCATAAAGCTAAATGCCAAATTGAATGGTGTTATTACTGCGATCTGATGAAATACTGTGGAATTTAAATGGGGATGTGTCGCAGATGCAGAACTGAATATGAACACCAAGAGTGAAATACAGTGAAGGGATTGGGGAGATACATATTCACAGAGAGGCCAAAGACTCCTTGATGTCTTTTCCAAAGAGTTACTGATATTGTGACTCAGTACTGATAAAGACTGAAAGTCTCTGGTGGTTAAAGGTTCCATGAACAGTAATACATTATGACTGGCAACAGTCTACAGCCTCTCTGCTGCGTGGGACAGACATCTGGTCAGTGAAGTATCACAGTGGAATGCAGCCAATCATGTAAGACTAAACCTTCACTCCCAGGAGATATAGTGTTTCTGAATTCCAGGCTAGATAGAGAAAATAATGCTCACTGAATTATTAATTATGTGAGAAATTGCCATGTCGACTGTCTGCAGCAGCCTCCTCTTCGTACACACAGGAGGTCTGTTCATGACCTGTAACATTACTTAATGGTGCTGATGATGTTTTCACATATATGAGACTCATAGAGAACATACAGGTCCCAGTTGTATGATAACAAGAAACCTCACTCATAAAGCCACGAGAAGAACCACAGGAACTTAGTTTCTTCACCAGTGCTCAGACACGTGGCCTGACATAGTCAGAGGGACATTTACAGCCCTGTGCATCTTTGACTACCTCTGACTAAACGACTCCAAAGTGTGCTTAGTTTGTTGTGGTTCCCATCAGATCAACCCCATACTCGATTTAGTGCACAGCTGTCCAAGCTAAAAGGAGGGAAAGTGGGAAGAGAGAAGTGGTGGCATGTGTACTTTAAACACCGTAAAATTGGACACCTGGAACTGCTACCTCATCAGACAAAGCTGTAGTTGTTTGGGGTCAAGCATATGGTCACATTACACACTAAACAAAAAGCCTTTAAGTCACACAGGTACAGGATTTTCATCATAAAAAAATATTAACAGGGCACGTACCATTAATGCTTAGTCATTACCTCAGGTGCATTGCATCCCCTCTCTCTCTCTCCTACCTTTCCCATCTCTCTTCAGCTGTCACCAAATAATAAAAGCCAAAATGTTTAAAGAATGTTTAAAATGTTTTCTTATAATACAGCGCAAGGTTTGGATGCACTTTTAAATGTTGCTTATATCAGCCAACCACCACAAGGTGTCACTGTGAGAATGACCCTCAGAGATGTGCAGCAAGTAGAAAACTCCACCATTCTTATGCAAGGTATATCAACACATAACAGGGAGAGATTTAAAAGAAAATATGCTCCTGAAAAACATTTGGCTCAAAAGACTAATTAACATTTGCTCATTTGCATTTGTCAAATGCTCATTCAGAGTTATCAAAAGCTGACTGAAGTCGTTGTCAACATCATTAACAACAAAGCAGAATTTCAAATGGAAAAAGAAATATTTGATCGCAGAGATGAGAAGCTTGCATCTGTTCTGCGCTTCTTCCCCCTTGTGGCTGAGGATGGGACACAAAATGAGCCCTAATGAAGGAGTCACTATTAGAATTCCAAGCACATAATTCAAAAATGTTAAT
Source organism: Gadopsis marmoratus (assembly GCA_036023855.1). Taxonomy (NCBI): domain Eukaryota; kingdom Metazoa; phylum Chordata; class Actinopteri; order Centrarchiformes; family Percichthyidae; genus Gadopsis; species Gadopsis marmoratus. Next base: position 40,945 of record JAVQJF010075579.1, read on the forward strand.
CCTTGCCTCTAGATTTGTTGTCCGACAAAACATACTCATGAACCTAAATATTTTTTACAAATAACCTGCTGTTTTATTGAATGTTTAAGTCAAATATCTAGTATAATTTCTAACAATAAAGCTTACTAATTCAATGTACAGCTTCTAAGAGAGCATTTATATGAAAAGCTAGGATGTTCATCTTCAGACCACAAGGAAGCGCCAGTGAGCTGCGCATGGAATTTCCATAGTCAAACCTGCAACTGAAATCCAGTGTAACTTCACAACTAACTGCTGGCAGTGGCTGTGAGCTCCTAATTGACGATGTGGGTTTTGGGTTTCTGCGCCATTCACTGGGAGCAAACTGGGTCATAATTTACAAACATCATTTAATAATAATGCCAATTCATTAGTGCAAGACCCAAGCAATCTCTTTCATCAGCTGAACAGAAGAATGCCACTGGGGCTTGAAAGAGGATTGGGGGGAGAGGGGGGTGGGGGGTTGGGGTAAACAGCAGAGTGCACATTCGCTGGTTTAATGCGGCTTCCTGACGGATTTCTGTGCCGTCAATGAATTTGTGATCAGAAATTAGCTTAATCTGCAAAGTATGAGTAAATATTTTTATGAGGCACAGTGACAAGTTGGGAATCACTGATCCATCTCTGACAAAAGCATAAAAAAATAAAGTGATTCTCCTCTCTTTTCAAGAGCAAAAACAGCAACATATTTCCCCTTGAAAAATCAAACATATTGGTGTCTGTTTCCCCCCCGAGAAGCAGAGAGAGGGAATAGTTGGGAATAGTGTTGTCAAAGTGAATAGGTATTCAGTCCGTCCAGCTTTGTAGAAGATCGGAGGAGACTGCACAAGCAGAGGAAGAGATGAATGGTCATGGAGGAGGCTTGGTTTATCTTCTCTGCATTTGTGTCCAGGGAGATATGATGGATGCCTGTAGTAACTGTGGCTCTAGGTGTTGTCTGGATGGCAGAGGCATAATAGAATGTGAGGGATTTTTCTCAAGGTGGGTCCCGTATCACCCAAGGATAAGGACACTTATCTACCAAAATTGTGGTCCTGAGAGACTACATCAGGTGGAAAAGGAACAGAATTGGCTCTCATGCTGCTCTTAGTGTCTGATAAATGACAGCACCAAAAGCACTTTGCTCTCTCACATTATTGAATCAGCTTGCAAATCCTGGGGACTGACTCATCATATACACTGGGAAAGGTAAAAGCAAATATGAACCGCACTCACATTCTAAGAAAGAAACAATTTTAATATTATCAGGGCTGAAAGATTGGTCCAGCCTATGCCCAGAATTTTCTTTTACCAATGAATTGTCATTTATCAAGAAATAATGTCAAACAGTTGCTGGTGTTAGCTAATCAAATCTGAGGATTTACAGCTTTTCTCTGTTATTGTAAAATATCTAAAATACATCTTCTTTCATTGGTCTGTTGGCTGGACAGAAGAAGAAACGTAATATTCCCATGGCTGCAACTAACATTTATTATATGATTGTCTGACAAGTGTTAACGCTATTAATGGATTCATCGTTTGAAATGGCCGACGCAAGTTCAGAGAGGCAAAGTTTTAAAATGCTTGTTTTGTCCGAACAACAACTCTAAACCTAAAGACATTCAATTTACTATCATATAAGACAAAAAACTACAGGAAATCTTTGAAAGGCTGGAACCAGCTAATTAAATCATCATTTTTGTTAAAGGTTTTAGAGATGGTTGTTTACTTAAAGTTGATTTCTTTTCTGAATAATTATGTGTTTGATACTGCTGGTTCAAATCGTATTAATCAAAAAGAACATTTCCTGTAGTGATCGGTGATGCCTCCTCTTCTGTGGACTGCCTGATATGTGGTGTTTCTCAAGCCTCCATCCACGGCCTCCATGTTGTTCTGTGTATACCATGCTGCCACTGGGACAAACACAATATTCAGTACCAGTGTTATGTAGATCACACGAAAGAAGAAGGGAATATTAATCAGTTATTATTTCGTCCGTCAGAAATAAAGTGCTGGATGTCCCAAACCGTGAAATAATTCTTTACGGTCCTCCAAAGTATCCCAATTTCACAGAAACATGTTGGCTCCCTGTCTACAAATGTCAAACCTGCCGCCAGAAAAACTGGGTCTAATATTTGACAGTGACCTTTCATTTGAAAAACAAGGTACAAAAGTTGCTAAATCATGTTTTTATATCAAAAGATGAGCATCTAAAAAAACCTGCTCTTGTCTCGCTCTCTGACTGATCTAAAGAAGGTCGTTCATGCTTCACTGTATTCAGGGTTAAGCCAGAAAATCTCATGCTCTGTCTGTCTGTCTGTCTCTCTCTCTCTCTCTCTGTGTCATGCCTTCAGGTAGTACAAAGCACACCATCTCTGGTTTTAACAAATACTAGAATAGAAGATCACATCACTCCTGATTTAGCCTCTCTTGAATGGTTATCAGTAAGTTTAAGAATTGATTTTAAGATGTTACTGATTGCCTTTAAAATCACTTCATGGATTAGCTCCCAGTTACACTGCTGAATTGCTGCTGCCCTATGAGCCAGAGTGCAGCCTCAGATCCTCAAGCAGGGCTCTGCTGGCTGTTCCTAAGTTCCGTCTTGAGACGGCAGGTGACCGGGCTTTTGCCGTCAAGAGCCCCTCAACTCTGGTCCTCCCTGCCTGAAGATCTGAGGCTTGCAACATCAGTGACATCTTTTAATCACTTCTCAAAACTTATACATATATATATATATAAAGCTTTTTATTAATGTGAGCAAGCTGTTTTATTTCCAACATGCCTCATCTGTTTTATTATTACCTTATATTATTATTGCTATTTTATAAAATATAAAACATTTTGTATAATTTAATTTGCTTCATTGCGGTCCTGAAATATTTAAATCCAGTGCATTGGAAAGTTTGTCAATAGCTGGATAGCTGACAGTCGGTGAGGGTCAATTGAGCTAAGGCCTTGTCTATTAAGTCATCTGGTAACACGCAGTTCAATAGCATCTCAGGAGATTATGCCAGTAACTGAATGTTGAAGCACATTGAAGTGCCCATCCCCCGAGCCCCTCTCAAGAACCGTCCAACAGGACAATGCACAAGGTGAATTAATTCAGCTGAGAATAAAACCTATTCAGGCCCAAAGACACCTTTCAGTGTCTCGGATGAAGTCCCATATGTTTGAAAGATAGATTAATTATTAACAGTTGGTTCTACTCTTTGTCCTTTGCGTCCATATACACAGTGCCAATGTGATTTGCAGAAGATGAGATTAATGGCACGGTCATGAGAATCACGACTGTTTTTATGACCTTTCAGCTCCTATTTGAATTTTGTGGGCTTCTTGGAAAGAACACTGCAATTTCGGCATTGAAGTCGTTTTCTGGAGTATTACAGTTAGTGTACTTGTGTGGGTGACAAAGGCATCAGCAGTGGCAGAAGGGCAGCAGGTGGCATCTGGGTGATGGATTTAAGGAAAAAGTGGGAGGTGGATCATAAATTGAGACATCACCTCTCCTCTACCCCTGCAGGCAGTAGTAGCCTGTAGTGCCATAGCTACCTTATTCCCATTACATGCACCCTCTGCGCTTTTCCTCTGGTGAATCACAGCAAAGTGGTAAATATGAGGGACAGAGGGGGAATGAAAACAAAAAAAGGCAAGAGAGGGAGAGGACCTGAAATACAGGCATCCCCATATCCATTGCCCTCCCTCCATAAACGCTGTTGTCACTGCTGTGTGCAGGAGCAATTAATCTCAGCCAGAGGAGGCAAAAGAGAGAGATGTACAAGTACAAAAGCTATCAAGATGACAAGACTTCGCAGTGCAATTTACAAGGTTTCTATTGTTGTCAAGGATATAAATGCCATGATAAACGTGTTATTGTGTGTTGGGAGCATATTGCCGATGTGAGGCCTGTGTTGATAATGTTGTAATTGAGAATTTCAATTACACCCGTTTTGCACCTCCACACACAGGGACGTATTCGTAAGATTAGTGGGTGTTATTAAAAAAAACAGGAGGCGTATATAAGAATAACTGCCCTTAGAGCATCTTAAATGTGAAAGTGTCTACCAGTGAGTCATTCATAATAAATAAATAAAAAAGTTTAAAAAAATGGACACTAAACTCCTGTGAGTCTTTTCAGCAATAATGAATTACAGAGACATCAGTTCTGCAAGGCTAGCTGAAGTGACGCCCCAAACACAGGTGAGATGAGTGTTCGAGTGGATGGCCTTCACAGGAAGCCCCCCATTATAATGACCAAAGGAGAAAGATCTTTGATTCTAGAGTGCTTCATTTTACAACCACAGCCATGCATACAATGACGTAAACTAAAAAGGGACGGGAATAATGTGAAAACATCTCAAAGTCTTTCACACCGATAAGTACCAACTGCTGTCTTTATGATGCATTTCTAGCAATGCATCATCTTATTTTATGACGTTAATACACCAACGTAATTCTTCCTAGCACCCATCTTTATTATAACATGTCTCTGCTACAAATGCAGTTATGTGTGCTCACATTACATAGTCTATAGTCTAAAACTGGAATTTCTGTTAAGGTTATTAATAATGACATAACTTAACTTAATTTACCCCCTGGCTTCAAACGAGCCAAACTGCCACACTAGAGAAATTATGTCACATTATCATTTCAAAATGTATCGTCATTGTCAAGGTCACTTACATGTACTAGCTTGATTTTGGCTTTCTTGCAAGACAAATGAAGATGGTCCCTGTCGAACAGAACTTGGTGGGATTTTAGGATCAAAGCACTCAAGCACAGTATTAAATATATACAGCAGTTCCGTAACTGTGATGGCTTGAGTCCTGTCACTGACATTTCAAAGAGAAAACCCATCATGTGCTGAAAATCCGTAGTGCAATGCAATTTCTCAAATCGCTGTAAGAGCTGGGTATGTTTAGGAAGTCGTCAAAGTCCGACATTGATTGACTAATTTCACAGGACATCAAACAGGCCTCGAGTTTGTTAGGTACTTGCAGTAAACACAGACTTGAGAAAAGAGCAACTGAATTTGAGGGTACAGTAGGTGCAGCACAAACTGTAGGTAGACAGATGGCAGCCATATCTACTAAAAATGTCCACTATAAAATTACTTTCATCATGCGAATATGTTGGTGAATGAAAATCAGATTTTATGGTCTTATAAACAGTTAATGTTAACTAAAACTATAACAATTGTATCTAAAACAGAATCACGTGCATGATGTACAGGAAAAAAGGGTTCATGCTACAGACTGACAGATTAATGTTCAAATCCACCAGCTACTCAATAGTAAGTCATTATTTTGTGTCTGGAATCTACCTGCCACTTTCATTTTATACCAGTATTTGGCTGGTGGCTGGTGCTAATTTCCATCCCCGACTGACATACAGTCATCCGTCTTTCTATGGATCGGTCTATCAATAGTAGGACAAAGTAACCACTAACATTTATCCATTTAAAAATGCAAACAGCAGTATGTAGCTAGCATCCTTTCAATGTACCATTTCAGTATTCACTTCACCACTGTTGTTTTACTTCCTCCACAGATTTCACAGCTAGGAAATTAGCACAAGCTATGTGTTGTCACAAAAAAAGAAAATGTATCCAGAAGAATTGCATGATTGACCGTATCAAACGCATTGGACAAACAATGAATAAAATAGAAATAGATAGAAAATTTCCAGCTCAACATGCATGTGAATACATTGAAGTCCACTGGTCAAATGTTAAAACTTTCTTTTTGTGTCATGTTTTGGGTCAATATTTGAAAGGCAAAGCAAAGAAACAGTCTATTATTCAAAGTATTCCAATGCTAATCTGAGAAATGTTTATTAAATTCTTCACCTCTCACATGGCCAACTCTGCCCATCGTGCAGTACAATTGCAGCTCAATGGTAGGCGGTAACCGATTCAGTCTGCCAAGACACACTTGCAAAAATAATCCTGGCATGGTGTTAATGCCATGGTAATTCTATTTATCACTTCCCATTTATGTAGTTTCATATTTCTATATCTGTAAACTGGGACTTTCTTTTACAAGTTAACAGTGACTTAAGATACACGGATGAGTTTTTGTTGTTTTGTTAACCTAATGGTACTGTAGAACATTTTTGTAGAACTGTTTAGCTGAACAGGTCCATTGGTTGTTTGTATGTGCTCTATTGGTAAGTGCACCAGGGGACACGTGAATGCTGCAATTCATGAGGGCCACACATGTCTAGTCCCATGTTCACACAGGAGAAGAACGTGAGAACATTTACAGAAAACACTGGTTTTCCATCCTTGGACCACTTTTGGTAGGTACTGACCACTGCACCCCACAAGAGCTGCAGTGTTGGAGATGCTCTGACCCAGTCGTCTAGCCACCACAATATGGTCCTTGTCAAAGTCGCTCACATCTTTATACTTGCATTTCGTTCCTGCTTCAACACATCAACTTGGAGGACAAAATGTTCACTTGCTGCTTAATATATCCCCCCTCACTGACAGGTGCCATGGTAACGAGATAATCAATGTTCTTTACTTCACCTGTCAGTGCTCATAAAGTTATGGCTGATCGGTGAACACAGTAATTATCCACAGACAACAAGGTAGAAGCACAAAGCTGCTTTATAGTTAGTGCAGTAGTCTACAGCATTTCCCTCTATGGGAATGACATAGGTTATTCAACTAGGCCGGGATCAACTGATTGACGTTTTCCCACAATTGGGTTTATTAAAGATGCGGTTTACGTTTTATGCCACTAAGATACTGGATGTCCCAGGGACATGAGCAATGGAGGAAATGATGTTTACAGAAGCATTGCAGTACCCTTCTCTCAGAGGTGCTAAACCATTTTACATTACAAAAGAGGGAAACAGCGACAGGGAAAGTTAATTATTCACCTGATATTTACCATTCAGCCAGACAGTCTAACATAGTGGGTTGTTTTTGTAATTTTTGTCTTTGTATTTGATACAGAACACAGCGCTGACTTTTAATAAGGCATGGGCACCACACTGCCTTCCTGCTCCCCAAGAATCAACACTCCACCAGAGAGAGGCAGAAAAATGCATACCAAATAGGAAATCATTAATTCTGCCTTTCACAATGCGGAAAATGAGGGGCATAAGGTTTTTATTTGGTAGCAGAGTAGATGGAAAACACTTAATTTTCTTTTCTCTTTTTTTTGCAACTTGGGAACTCAGCTCTCATATCAAGTTACTGTATGCTTCGTACAGATCTGGTGGAGTGAGCATTCACTGTGCTTTCACAGGCAGACTCCCACTACAAAGCATAGCTCTCTGATTTTCATTCCAGAAGACAAATTAACGGTGATTTGTGTCTCTGTAACTTATACACACTCAAGTAAAAAGAAAAATTAATGCTGGTTAATGGACTAAACCTAAAGGTTCATTCAGTCATGTCAAATTATGACTTTATGTCAAATGTCAGGTCAAATTCAATAATGACGGCTTTTCACGTGTTTTGGTGCGTGGCAGCGCTGCAGGTTCTTTAACAAAGCTTGCCCGATATTTTAACCAGCTTTTCTGCACAGAATCTTTTTGTTAGCTGCAGTAGATGGTCAGTCATGGTTAAGTCCTCATTTCAACCAAATTGGCACTCTGCTTGAGTCCCGAAGACATGGCCAATCAGTGGCTGTAATTGAATAGCTAATTAGCCTGATTGTGTTCAGCTGTGCATCAGTATCCATGCAGCTGACCTGACTTTGGTCTATGGCGTAATTATTGTTCTTCATGTTGCAGGTTTTTATGATTGCATCCAACCGCTGTACTGTAACTCTTCATGTACTATACAGCCACTCACTAAACATGATTAGGCAATTAACTTTCTATAGACCTCGTTCAATGTGTGTTTACGTTTGCTCAGATGTTGTGGTACACGTGTATGCTGTGGTGAAAAATACACTAACCGCAAAAATTTATATCTTTGCTTCATTTTCAGCTGCTGCTTCTGCTTTTCAAACTGCCAGATCTTCTATCAGGTGTATTCTGCGCATCAAAGTGCATTTTATCTTTAAATACTAAAGCACAGTGGTTCATTATAGATGGACCTCAAAGCCAGTTCCCACTGTTGTCGTGAAAAAAACACATCACCCTGCTATTTGTGAAAATATTCAGCATAGTGTACTCACTGCTTTTCAGGTTTCATAATAAGACATTCTCCAGAGGTGACTGTGGCAGTAATGATAATAATGAATAATTAATGGCTGTTGGCTGCAGATATTGTTCTCTGCCACTGTTTACAAGGGTCAAGTAGATAAAAACATTTTATTCCCTTTTCATCAGTGAGGTAAACACAATAATAAAGTAAACAATGCACACATAGTAATGTGTTAATGGGCTCCGAATTAAACGGTCATCATTCAAAAAATGCAATATCCAGTTCAATTCAGATTCTGCAGAGAGGGCCATATTCTGTAAAGCATATACATAAAGTGTCATGGCAGTGAAGAATCTGTACCCAAATCAATACGTGTATATTTTTGAAAGTGACCTCTATATCATGAACAGAATACATGTATGAAAACATAAACAACATAAAATGCATGTGTGTGAAGCACAGTGTTATTGCTGCATCCATAGAACAACAAACATGGAAGTTAGGTTATTTTTATAGGGCTGAAGGCAGCGGTATTGCTGTTGGAGGTCTCGTCCACCAGCCACTCTCTGGCTTGCTAACAGATGGCCACTCTGTCGGACTTGGACGACGGGTCAACATTATTTGCATATCAAATCACTCTCTGAGCAGGAGTCGCTCAGCTTGCACTCACCTGTTTCACTCATCCTCAAAGAGCAGTTTGTACATACACACAAAATATACCGAGTGTTAGATGTAAAAATAGTGTTTACCCAGATATTAATTGAAAGAAAAATCCCCAAAGGAGGCATTGCTGTTCAGTAGTTTGTACAGTTACTGTACCTCCCAGCAAGGCTATTGTCTCAATTCACAGGCTTGAGTGCAACATTAGCATGTTGACACCGGTTTCCAGCGGCATCAGTACACAGCGAGCAGGTCATCTTGTTCTTTACTAAACGCTGTAGTGTGCTCTTTGAGCTTGGGTCAAAATGGCAAAATCATGTCAAAATAAGCTGGACTCCTGCAGTCAAACACGATCAATCTCGTCAGGAACTGTATTCATCCATCCACCGTGAAATGACAAACATAACGGATACAACACATTTGCCCAAAGTAAGAGGTTTAACAGAACGATCATTGGTTCTGACAAATTTGTTAAAGCCATAAATATTTCCCCAGGAACCAGCTCTAAAAGTGATGATGCTTCTGTCAGCATTTCTGCAAAGTGATTTCACTTCTGTGAAAAAAGGCCTTCAATTTTTCATGACTGTGGATAACAATGATGACATGCTCTTTCTAGGGACTGAACTGCAATATATTCTTCACTTTTGGACTAACTTTTCTTTTCTGTCATGGTTACGGACAATGAGGTTTGTAATGAACTCACTCACTTTTCCTGCTTGCAGGTTATTGAGAACAGCGTTGTGTCTGACTTGGACCTCCCTTTCAGGTTTCCCTGCATTGCTGCTCGCCAGTGGTGTTGTGGGATAGAATTGCTCATATAACACCCGCTCACCTCCATAAATTAAAGCAGGGAAATGTGATTTATCTTCTTCCTCTTGTGGTTCCTTTCAGCTGACTCTCTGAAATAACAGCAAACATAAATAGGGGGTATAAAAAGGGGCTGTGAACGCTTGAGAGAGTGGATTATGCCATGAATCAGTTTATTAACGGTGGGCCGTGGAGCATTGTCAGCGCAGGGGGAATTTATTCATTCATAAAGCAGTGTTTACAGCATTTATCTTCACCCGAGAGTAGGCCCCTAAAATGTAACAAAGCACCTTAAGACACAAGATATGGCATGATGGATCTAAGGGTTCGTGTGTCAAGGCCGCCAGCAGACTCCGAGGTATTCCTGTGCTGCTTTGGCGAGGAATAATATAATCTTCAGCACAATGGAATGTGGCAGACAATGTTACTATTGTTTTCGCATGCTGATTGGATCCAGTTTGCAGAATATAATCCTCAGTCAGAATGACAAAGATGAGAATGAATGTCACTGTAAGGTATGTTGTGTCGAAGCTGCAGTTACAAAAAAATTAAATCAATGATCTTCCTCGAGCATGGAAATGCACACAAAACACACACACGCCTCAACTGAAGAGATTTATAGTCTGTATTATGAAGTATTCTTTCACTACTACTGTGGTTTGAAATATTTTTTTCATGAGCTATATTTTAATGAGCAGGACCCCTGGAGTGTGCAATATGGAACGAAGAAATCTATTAACTTTGCTTCTGCTATCTCTCTCGTGAACACAGACAGTGGACACAGTCTTTGAAGTTTGCTTGAGCTTGATAACGGACTCTGGTTTGAGCTCTTTAGTGATGGGACATTCAAAACACAGTGCGGATGTTCAAAATTTCAAAAAGGTAAATTATGTCAATAACAGGCTGATCAGAACAGAATTCATCAGGATGGTCAAAAAGTCCAAAACCAAGTAGGAAAGTGCACACAAGTGGACAACGGGACATACATGACTCACCCACCAAACAGGTGAGAAAAGACTTTGACCAAAAGCTTTATTGTTTTAGTGTGGATTCATTTTCACTGAGCTTAAAGGATAAGTCTGTAAGTATCTTACTGTTATTAAGAAATCACCAAAACCAAGAGTGAAGTGATCCTATTAACAAGTACCGTCTGTGCATCTAAAGCTTGATATACTGTAGCTTATTTATCTGTGCCATAAACCCCCATTGTTGTCCAACAACTATAAAAAGTACACCAACAATCCACACTGTTGGACTGGGTGACACACTCGCGTCATTACCATAACCAGCCAATCCCATAACCAGCCAATCCCACATACACTGTCCTACTACCAGTGACGGCTGGTGGTGACATTGGGTGGGGGGGCTGACAAATGCATTGTACCCATCAATAGTTTGCGCTGCAGCAGCAACAGCATCATATCAGATACCAAGTTACAGCAACACTT